>VNJM01001571.1:0-11327 GCA_008042475.1 Drosophila kanapiae | reverse complement strand
AGGCCGATCCAGCCTGTATAATGTGTAAACAGCTGGAAAAACTTCGGAGCTAAGGATCTCCGGCTTTAACCAGGTTTCTGTAAACACAATAACCTGGGATACAAGCGAAAGGCTATCAGAATACAATTTAGGGAGCTTACTGCGTAAGCCTCTTGCATTCTGATAGGAAATGAGGATAGAGTTAGTTAGTTTTTTGAAGACGTAGAGGGCACAATGGTCTGGTCTGGCCTAGGAAGACTTATTCCTATAGGCCGCCTTTTCTTTTTCTTAGCTTCGAACTCCTTTACAACAACATACTTAGGCCAAAAGCCGTTAGAGCATATTGTGCTAAAGATCTCGTTAGGGACATTTATTTTGAAAGATGAAATATCCCTAGCGTAAGAAAATTTAAATTTTTCTACCTTTATTTTTAGTTTTTCGGCATTTGTCTTGCCTTGAATATAGGCAATAACATCGTCAGATGTTTGATCAGGGGAAAGCCGCGAAACAAATGTATGTTTCGTAGGGGGTACTACTATGAGTGATTTTGGCATCACAGACTGATTGTCTATGTTGCCAGCTGGAGCCGGTGGTCCGGACCTGTCACTCTGGGGAGTTTTCGAGACTGGGTTCTGCGGGGTCGTTAATTGTGACCCCTCAGCGGACAACACGGAAATTACTGGGGTCGCACCCCCTCCCGCGACACATTCGGATACCGAATCTTTTTTCGCCCCCGATCTCAGCGTCATTGAGTTTGTCAATGAGACTGAGGGCGTTTCCGAGGGAGTCTGCGGTTGACTTACGGGGAGCTGTAGGGATCCGCCTGCCTGGAGACTCGTTAGGAGACTCGTTCAATAGCCTTAAGGCCATTAAATTGAGCATCCAGCGCTACGAGCACATCGTTCGTTTTACGAAAACTACTAAATAGCTCCATAAAACCGCTTCTGGCTTGCAGCATGAAAGCCCGCATTTCCCTTTCAACATCGCGACAAGTCTCGCAGCAGTAGCGCAAGCCAATATTTTTTGTCATATCGTCAACCGTCCGGGCCGTACAAGCAATGCACTTGGCGTGCACAATGTTGTTACAAAGCCTATCCGATCGTAAGATCGTCAATAGCAATTGGTTTCTTGCATTGTTTAACAAAGCAGACAGTTACACAAGACATCCTAGCTAAATACCACTGTACCTGAATTACGTTGAGAGAGGTGCAACGAGTGATAGAGAGAGAGGGAAAGAGGGCAAGAGAGCGGCTGCGTGCAGTGAAAAAGAGAGCGTGGGAGTGAGCTTCAGAGAGGCTAGCTGCTGTCGCGACGACGCAATCGACGGCTAAACAAAAGAAGCACAAAAAGAAATGCAAAAAGATGTAAAACAAACAAGGGCAGCACAGCTAAATTGGATTAAATAAATACAATAAATACCCAACACAGAAAGCTGCATGCACACGCGTAGTGAACGGGAACTTTAATAAATTTAAATTTAAATAGATGATTTAAATAAAACCCCGGCGGTTTAAAGCAATGTTTAGAAATAAAATCGAGAGCGCAAAAAATACACGACCGTTAACTTTGAAAGAGAATAGACGAACGACTATTGATTAAATAAAATTATATTTTTATGATAAACGGTTCTTAAAACCGTGTAATTATATAAATATTTTAACCTAACCTTATTAGTTTAAAAACGACTCGAAAATGAATCTGATTTTTAATACAGCTCGAAAATGAGTCGGTAGGTCGTGTCTAGTAGTAGTATTTAGGAAAAACGTCTCTCTGAGAGGGGCAAAAACGAAGCTTTAGCTCTCGACACTGACTCCTTTAAAAGGCGACATCGAAAGAGTCACACTGAATCTCTAAGAAGAATTAGATACAATTCCAAAGAAAGAGTGATAAACGACTATCAAAAAGAAGTCGTTAACGGCTCCCTAAGAGGAGTTGTAAATGCCTCTATAAGAGGGGTCGCGTCTAAGATACCGTTTTCTCCTGACCGAAGAGGCATTTCGGATCGGAAAAAATAGCACTTGTGACTTTTTTAATCAAATAGAGGTGTCGGTAAAGATTTAAGTATGATTCCGGTAATTGGAACTCTTTGCTGGACCCTTTGCTGTTCTCTTTGCTAGACTCTCTCGATGAACTCTTGTTCTATGTACATTGAGGCGCGGCCCTTCTCGCTCTGCGGCTTTGTGTACTTTTCCAGTGTGTTTCGGCTCTCTTGTCATCTCTTCAGTGGCTTGTGGGACGTCAGGTACATGCCTCTGTTACGATCCCTACCTGGGCTGCTAACACCTAGTGCTTATATTTTGCCGCCACTTTGCTTATCGCTGCACTGCTCGCTCCGACGCTCTATTCGTCTCGACAGAGAACTACGACTCTCACACTGGAATGCGGGCTCTACTGCTCTCTTTCTATCGCCGATGTATTGATTGAAGAATTACACTCTGATCTTCAAATTTTGCTGCTCTTATTTTCATCCTTACTTTACGAAATCTGGATTCGATTACACGGGTAACACCAATTATGTCTTGAGGCTAGATTCCGTACGTCGATCGAACCGACGATCGAGAGCGATAACGTCTAGGCCAGGCACAGAGGGGAACCTTATTCTCTTAACCGCTCCGCGCAGGAATAGCCTAAAAACAGATACTGTTTTACCGCATAAAAGACATCATTTCCCCGGCAACATCGCAACAAGTTCCTCAGCAACAATCTTTCATAGCAATTGTCTTTTGGAATGACTCAACTACGCAGACAGTCACAAGACATTCTAATTAATTATCACTGTACCTTTACGTTCAGTTGAGAGAAAGAGAGAGAGAGAGAGAGAGAGAGAGAGAGAGCGAGCAGTAAGCGGGAAAGCGTGGGAGTAAGCCAGCTTGAAAGCGGCTTGCTGTACAAAAAGAAATGCAAAAATATGCAAAATAGAGGCAGAATAACTAATTTGTGAAATTAAATGCTATCAATTATTATTAATTAATTAAAAGCTCCATGCACACGCGAAGTGAATGAGAACTTAAATAAATGCAAAAAAATAGAGTTTGTCACACAATCGGGAGCGCATTAAAAATACACCACCGATCTTTGAATTAGATTTGAGTTATTTATTAATAGTTTCCATCGTTGACAGATTTTGCAGCATTGTGTTGATTTATAAGGTACATTTATTATGTCATATGCTCTTAAGCGATAGGGCTTAATTGTTCTCTTATTTAATATATTTTGTCATTTTTTCTATGTGCTAAAGGCATTTGTCTGTTGTTGGGAAGTTCTAGTTTCACATCCTGACTCTACAAGATCTTGGTCAAACTAAATAAATGTAAGTTAAGGTAGAAAGCCTCAAAGCAAAGACTTTGCGAAAAATTTAAGAAGGAAAGCGTAAGAAAGCTATCACGTTCAGACTAAGAACGGGAGAGCTCTTATAGCGGGAATACAGCACTAGTTAGCAGGATGGAAACATCTGGAGAAACTGCTGCCTATCTAGCGTGAAGAACACATCCGCATGCCAGAAATACGCTTTCTTTGAATTATCATGTAATCTTGGGATGAAGAATCCCAGAAAATGGGAGGTTTAGCAGAATGTCTATAAGACAATTTAATTATATTTAAACTGTTAATTTAAGAAAAAAAAAACATGTTCCGTTAGGGAGTCTTAATGTTAGAAACGGAACGATTCATGCCAGCTTATCGATAGTAATAAAAGTATACAGTAACTTACATTATAAAGCTGCAATATACATAATATTAATGACTTCTTACCTCTCACAATGTGATATAGCGCTTATATCGACATCAGTGGATTGATCAAAAATGTTATCACGCTTTTTCATTTCCTCATCTACTCGTCTCATTTCCCGTAGAGCTGTCGCTACCTGAAAATTAAAAAAAATGAATATATAAATGTTTAACAGAATCAATTTTTTTACCTTTGTGGTTATAGGGTTCATATAGTTATACTTTGCACAAAAAACTCTAAAGGGTTCGTGCATTTCATTAGATATTATACAGTGGCCCAACACTTAAGGTAAATTGGATCTGGTATTTCTACTTGGTACATGGACATTAAGCTGACCTATCATGCCAGTACTCTCCACGTCAACACGGATTAGGTTATATATGAAGCATAGCTCTACAGTTGGCTAAGGAAAAGAAGTTAATTAAGAGAAGTCTAATTGCATAGGAGGGTAAACTTCGGTCTGCATCGCAATTAAAACCAAGTAGAGCGATTCGTATAAAGTTCTTTTAAACTGATTCGATGCGTTTTCTGTGGACATCATATTGTGGATTCCAAAGGCAGGATCAATAGTCTAAGAAGATAGGACTAAATAATGAAATGTACAAAGTTTTGTAACATAAGGGCCATCAAATTCCCTTGACCACCGATTAGAAAATCAAAGCGAAACCACACTTGGAGACTATTTTGCTATCTTTTTGTGGAAAGGAATTAAAAAGTGGTAAACAAATAAAATAAAAGTGGGATGTTTCTAAGGATAAGGTAAACAATTTGATTTAACATTTTAAAGGAGTAGGTTATAGCGAGCTGATTTTCTGCGCGACGGATGTGCGCGGCTAGATCTGGGTTTATCGTGCGCTTGTCCCACCAAATTTATTTGTGTGATTGACCGCCCAGATGATAACACACGGGATGGTTGATTTTAAAGAAATACGGCTATAACTCGGATGTTAGGTGCGTCTCTTGACGGAGCTAGTACGACTTGCGCCAGGCGGGTCAGATCGGCAGATCCCCACACCCTGATCCTCGGCGGGTACGACTTCACTGAGTCGGAAGCGGGTACGACCGACGGCACACCCTGCCTAGCTGCCGTATCGCCCACAACCGCCTTTAAGTCCGCACAAGGACTCCTTGATCCCGTATCCCCATAAATTTCGCCAGTTCGTCGTCTGCGATTGGCGTGGCACAGTACCGAAATACCGGTTCGTCTCTTGTCAGACTTTGTGGCACGTCTCTCAAATCGCAACCCCGCACTCGACGGCAATCTCAGCTTTGAAGCCTCAGTGGCTTGCCTCTTCAAGCCCCAAACTTTTGGACTTAGCGATCTTGATTCCTTCGCGCACTCCGATTTCTATAACTCCGATTCACGCACTAGCTCTGATTATCGGACTGGTACTAATCCGCGCTGCTCTTGTCTCCTCCTTTTATAGGCTGCCGTATTCCCGTTATCCCTGCCCGATTACGCCATCCAAAGTCCGGCTCACATCGCGCGATCGGGTCCAAAGTCATATTTCGCCGTTAATCCCCGATTCCCTTTTCCCTTTGCCAGTTGACCGCTTTGCCCTTGGCCGCTTGGTCCAAAGTCCGGCCCGTACGACCGCAATGGCCTTGGCTGCTGGAGTCCAAAGATTGCGCTCTTCATATACCCTTGGCCAAACTCTGTGCCCTTCATATACCTTTGGCCGCCCTTTGTTTACCCTTGTCCGCCGCGAACCCCTACATTTTATTTTGTGGGGATTTTTATTTTTTCTAAAATCTAACTCCTCACACTCCCCTTTCCTTTGGAAATAAACAAATCCTATTCGTGCCTGTGCCCGCTTTCGTTTCTTCCCTTGTTTTCCGCTCGTACAAATTTTCCATGTTTCCCCTTTCCCCTTTGCCCGTGCTGATCTCCGGCTCCTCCGGCCGCCTTCCCTCCGGCTCACCGAAGTCGTCCGCCTTCCTCCTGCCTTCCGCAGGCTCCTCCAGTGCCGATGCGACGGGCTCCCAGAGGGCCGCTTCCTCCTCATCCGCGTCGCGCAGCCGCCTCTCCCAGGGCACTCGTTCCAAGGCCACCTGCAGGGCCCTTTCCAAAGTATTTGGCTTCCACCTGGCCGGATTTTCTCAGTCAAGCTTTACGCGCGCGCGATTTTGCCATGCGCGCTTACTGGTCTGAGCATGCGGACCCGCCCGTCCCGGGCCCGTCTCTTCCGACTCGCCTTTTGCTCCTCTCGTCTGGTGTGTGACTCGGCGGACGAGACCTCCGGTGTCACGGCTGTGGTCTCCTTTCCGATGTCACAGGCGCAGGGGCCGCCTCCTCGTGGTCCTCATCACTTGTTATAGATAAAGGTGAAGGCGACCGCGAGAGCAACGGTGACACCAGCAGCTGCAGGATGTACTTCTTCTGTTCCTGTTCCACCTCCTGTGGCTTCAGCTCGGTGACATGTACGGGCTTTTCCTTCTTTGTGTTTTCATGCTGCACTATGTAGATGACTGGTGATTTAAAATGTATTACCCTATACGGTCCGTCATACCTCGGTGCCAGTTTCGCTGCGTTTCCTTGACCCAGACTATGTCTCCAATCTTTGGATTCCTCGGTCTCCTTCTGAGATTGTAATACCTCGCCTAATCCTGCGCCGCTCTCTCCAAGGTCCTTCGGACAATCTTAAAGATTTTCTTTCGTTTTTGGGCACTATCGTTAGGTGTCTCGGTCTGCCTTCCTGTGCCTATGGTGTCGTATAAGGCGCTTGGCAGTCTGGTCTCCCTTGCTTGCGTCAGGAAGGCTGGTAAGTAGTCCGTGGAGTACAACATGCTAAAATTTACGGGAAGCATTATTTCTGGCCATTTTTCGTTCCAGGGTCGCTGGTCCTGTCCGGCAAACTGGTCGATCATGGTCTTGACTGTCCGGTTCGCCCGCTCCGTCGGGTTCTCCTGTGAAGTGTAGGGCGCCGTATATTGATGTCGTATCACCATTTCCCTACTGCCCTACTGGCAAATTGTACTCCGTTGTCCGTGATTTTTGGCCCTCCAAGTCTGGCTATGATTCTTTCGCGGAATGCTTTCTGCAGCGACTCTGCCGTTGCTGCTCGCATGGGGATCAACTCTGTCCACTGGGAGAATCTATCCATTAACACCAGTAGTACTTGGTTTCCGTGCTTTGATCTGGATAGTGGTCCAACGAAGTCCGCACATACTGTCGTCCACGGCTCTTTCGGCACTTGAGTGAGCATTTTCCCCGCGTCCTGCAGCTGCCATCCGGCCGATGGCAAGTCGTGATTTTCGTGCAGCCTGCTTTCCCTAATCGTCTGTGGCACGTACAGTTCCCATGCTACGACGTCTTTGCTGTCTGCTCGGCGTGGAATATTCTTGTACAACGCCGATCCCTCTATCATGGAATCGCAGAATTTCTGTCCCGCATCTCGTTGATCCATGAACAACTTTCCCTTGCTTTGTCTGCTGTTTTGGTAGCTTCCCTTATTTGCCTCGCGGTTTCTGGCAGCGGCTGCCTCGATTGAGAGTCTGGCCTTATCTGTACGCTATCTCAAAGTCATTTTCCTGTGATTGCAAAGCCCATCTGGCTATTCGGCCTGGTGTACTTTCGATGCTGTTTAGCCATTTCAACGCCAGTTATTACCTTGAAGTGGTATCCCTACAGGTATGGCCTCAGCTTACTAATCGCCCATAATATCGCCAAGCATTCCTTTTTTGTGGACCAGTAGTTCTTTTCCCATTTCGTGCCCTTGGGCAGCAGCTCGTTCAGGGGCATTACTATTCTTGCTAAAGCTGGAACGAATCTCCTGTACCATGATGCTACGCCTAGGTACCATGATGCTACGCCTAGGTACTGCAGCAGTTCTCTCACGGATGCGGGTGGTTTCAGCTCTGCTATCGCTGCCACCTTAGTTCCTTGGTTCGTTATGCGATGTCCCAAATACAGTAGTTCCTTTTAAAAGAATTTGCATTTTTCTGCGTTTATTCTGCGTATTATTCAGGCGTCGGTAAACTTGCTGCAGATTCTTCACGTTTTCCTTCTTCGTGCGGCCGATGACAATAATATCGTCAATAATATCGTGCGAAGGCGTGTGGTGACATTTCTTGCCCTATAACCTCGTCTAGCTCTCGCTGGAATGTGGCCGATGCTGAGTTTAGGCAGAATGGCATCTGAATTTTGCCAGAAACCATCTTTCAAGTCCAGGCTGCTGATGTAGCGCGCCTCCCGTAGCTGGTCTAATGTATAGTTTATTCTCGGCATGACTATTGGTGAGCTACGAGTATATGGGCTTCTGGACTGCTCGATGCATCAGTTCTACGACTTTTGCGTTTATTTCGACTTGGATCCTCGGGTTCTTTGGGTGGTAAAGTTGTTTATCGTCCTTCATAGTGATGCTGTGCACATCCATATTCGAGACACCTCTTATTATCACAAATTCTGCCAACTCAGTCTCCAAGAAACTTCTGCGTCGTCTTGTTTCATTTCTTGGCCAACCTCCGCGACTGATAGCCTTTCCTCGAGTCATACGTTGCTTCTGCTTCTCGACGGGATCCGGATCATGTGTCCTGTGCAGCTTATTTCCCTACAATTTAGGTAGCTTACTATGTAAGCGTCTGCATTCTGATAGGTAATAGGATAGAGTTTGTTAGTTTTTTGAAGACGTAAAGGGCACAATGGTCTGCTCTGCCCTAGGAAGACTTATTCCGCCATTTCTTTTTCATAGCTTTTTTTTTAACAACAACAAACTTTGGCCAAAAGCTATCATAGCATATTGGGTTTAAGATATCTTTAGGGACATTTATTTTGAAAGATTAAATATTCCTAGCATAAGCAAATTAAACCTTTCCCACCTTTATTTTGGATATTCCGGCTTTGGTTTTGCCTTTAAAATAGGCAATAACATCGTCAGATGTTTGGTCAGGGCAAAGCCACGAAACAAATATTGGTTTGATAGGTGGTACTACCATAAAGGAATTTTTGTTGTGAACGCTCAGCCGACAGTAAGGAAATCACTGCACAACGCCTCCCGCGGCACATTCGGATACTGAATCTTTTTTCGCCTCCGATTTCAGCGTCATTGAGGTCGTTACTGAGACTGAGGGCGTTGCCAAGGGAGTAGAAGGGATCCACCTACCTGCAGTGTGCTAACCGCGTGCTAAATAAGGTCAGGAAACTGGGCATTCAGCGCTGAGAGCACATCGATTGTTTTATACAAATACTTATAGCTCTAAAAAACCTCTTTGCCACATGATAGACCTCATTTTCTTTTCAACATGGCGAAAAGTCTCGCCGCAGTAGAACAAGGCAATGTTTTTGGACATATCATCGACCATCCGGGCTGTATACTTGCACATGGCGAGCACAATGTTGCTGCAATTGCCTTTTTGCATGATTTAATAAGGAAGACAGTTTCATAAGACATTCTGACTAATTATCACTATACCTTTATTACGTTGAAAGTGGCTGCGTGCGAAGAGCGGGAGAGCGTGGGAGTAGGAAAGCTTTGGAGCGGAAAGGAAAGCTGTTGCGACGACGCAATCAACGGCTAAACGAAAGAAGCACACCGAAAATGCAAAAAGATGCAATAAAAACAAAAGCTTGTAATGGCGCCTGAAGCTGTTGGCGTTTAAATTGCTACGTTTGGTTGTATAAACGATTATGCCTAAAAGTTGGCATTTGAAGTACATCGGTACAACTTTGCGTTGCCAATTATTGGTCAGGGGCTGAGTAAGATCAGCCGCAGCAGAGTCGCATCTGAAAGCTCGGCTTACACGCCGCGGCTAACTTCACGGAGCTGTTTCCGAAATCCGGTCAAGTTCTTTTAATTCAAAATCTCGGTAGTGAGCACAGACTCGAAATTCCAGTGCGATTAATTTCGTGGGCGAAATTTTTTCTGAGCAGTCTTGTATGGTTTGCTTTCATCGGCCAGTGGCCTAGGTAAAGTACATTACAGATTTCTTGTACAGGCGTAGTTCTGACGCGATCGTTTCTAGATACTCGTATAAGTTTCCAACTGGATTGGAGAGTGGCAGATACTCCGGCATCAGCAGCCGCAGCTAGTGCTAAATACGGACGGCGCGGGACACAGTCAGCCCCGCTGCTGAATCGACGGAGGCGCTGAGCGACCCGACAGCAGCAAAAAGGAACTGAGCTCGTAGAGCTCATAGTGTACAGCGGAGCACCCCCACACTCTTTTTAAGGGAAGCACCAGTGACCAGCGGAGCACCCCAACATTCACTTAATGGGAAGCACCAGGGACCAGCGGAGCACGCCATCAGCAGCCGCAGCAGAAAAAAAAGTGAAGTGATCGCGAGGAACAGCAGGAGCTACAGTAAGAAAATTAAGGGCTCGATCGCGTCGAGTTAGCAGTAGTTAATACCTTCGGCGGAGCACCCCTTAGTCAGGGCTTAGCAATGACAGAATAGTCAATACATAGGCGTAGCCACGGCAGTTATTTTGTTTGTCTAGCGGCCAAATAACTCGGAAAAAAATGTGAAAATTAGGCTCGATCTCGTGCTCGTGTTCATTTTTTAATTGTGGAAATAAATTGAGTTTGTGCGAACATCCAAGAAAATGCACTGAGGAAAATCGGTTCAGTGAAACAAATAAATAAATAAAAAAATAAAAATAAATAAATTGAATTGAAAAAAAAGTAATGTAAAACAAAAAAGAAGTAAATAGAAAATTTTTTTTTTTTTTTATTTAATTTTTATTTACAATCTATCTATCTAAAGATAATAAGTAAATTTTATGAAGAAGGGAATGACAGAAAATTTTGATTTTTATACGTATATGAGATATTTACAAGGAATGATTGATTTTTTTTTTTTTTTTTTTTTTTTTTAAATATAGGGGATATTTTCAAGGAATGTTACCACTCCTTCGGTGGCCTGAAGGGGAAATCAAGGGGGTGGTGTCTTTTCAGTCGTCGGCGATGTTGGCTATTCTCAAGCAGGTTAATGGCCAGCGAGTTGCAGTGTCGATACAGTCTCTCCTTATATTTCAAAGCGTACCTTTTAACCTCTTCGCTTACACTTGGAATCTCGAGGTCGTTGTGGATGACCTGGTTTCTTACGTAGAAAGGCGCCTTTGCCAGTCTGCGCAGAGTAATGCTTTGAAATCGTTGCAGAACTTCGATATTAGAAGTTGAGGCTGTGCCCCAAAGCTGAATCCCGTACGTCCATATGGGCTTGAGTACCACTTTGTACAGCAGGACTTTGTTTCAGAGGCTCAGTTGGGATCTGTAACCCAGCAGCCGATTCATTTGCCGAAGTTTAAGACTCGGCTGTTTTCTTTTTTTTTTTATGTGTTCTGCCCAGGTTAGTCTTCTGTCAAGTGTTAAGCCGAGATATTTTACTTTATTAACTTCAGGTAGTGTAGTGCCATTCAATCGGACCTCCGGGCAGCTCTTAGGGCGGGTTGCGAATGTTATGTGCGCTGACTTGCTTTCGTTGACGACGACGTTCCATCTTGACAACCACGGTTCCAGTTTTGTAAGTTGTAGTTGCAGGATTGCTGATGCTTCTTCATGATCCGTTGAAGTGGCTAGAAAAGCTGTGTCGTCGGCGTATGTGGCAACAAGAAGATCATCTCTTTCAAGTACTGGAATGTCTGCAGTGAATAAGGTATACAAAATAGGCCCTAACACGCTTC
>VNJM01002338.1:0-19867 GCA_008042475.1 Drosophila kanapiae | reverse complement strand
GTTATTGTTATTGTTATTGTTATTGTTATTGTTATTGTTATTGTTATTGTTATTGTTATTGTTATTGTTATTGTTATTGTTATTGTTATTGTTATTGTTATTGTTATTGTTATTGTTATTGTTATTGTTATTGTTATTGTTATTGTTATTGTTATTGTTATTGTTATTGTTATTGTTATTGTTATTGTTATTGTTATTGTTATTGTTATTGTTATTGTTATTGTTATTGTTATTGTTATTGTTATTGTTATTGTTATTGTTATTGTTATTGTTATTGTTATTGTTATTGTTATTGTTATAGTTATATGTGACTCCCCCCGACAAGTTTCTGCAATATTAATTGATGAAAGGTAAATAATTGTAATACATATACATACGTTAAATAAATTGTTAATAATTTATTTATATTTTTTTTTTTAACTTGATCTTTGTATGGTTTTCTATTTATATTGCCTTTGCTATTAGGTAATTTTCATCCTGATGGTAGTTTTGACATAGTTTATACTTAGGATTAGACTTACCGACTTTATTATTTTTTATATAGTCGTTCATAAAATTATTCTTATCAGTATTGTTGTTCTTTTATTTTATTTATTATTCATTTAATTGTTCCTTATGGTGCTTAACAATTTCCGAAAGGTTCTGAAGTTGTTCTGAACTCAGTAAATTGTTTAAAAAATCTATTGGTCTATATTTTGTGGTAGAGTGAATAGTATTGTAACGAGCTGATTTGCTATATAGTTTGGCTCGCGACGTATGTACGCGGCTAGCTCAGGGTATATTGTGTGCTCGTCCCACCAAATTTGTTTGTGTGATTGCCCGCCCAAATGATAACGCACGAGAGGGTTACTTTAAATGGAATAATCTCAGTTTATTGAGGCAGCTTACGGCTAAGTTTATGGCTACGCTTACGCTTGTAACTCCTGATCGGCGGCGGCTGCCGCTGGTTCGTCTCCGACGCGTGGCTTCCGCCGTATTACGAGCTTGTGTCTGCGGCCGGTTCGCCGAGACCCTTGGATATTATGCACGTCTCTCGACGGAGCTAGCACGGCTTGCGCCCGGCGGGTCAGATCAACGGATCCCCACACCCTGATCTTCGGCGGGTAGGACTTCACGTCCGCACACCCTGCCAGAATCGGGTAAGATCGATGTCTGCACACCCTGCCTAGCTGCCATATCGCCCGGAACCGCCTTGGAGACCGTACGGAATTCGCCGGTTCGTCGTCCGCGATCTCTCGTCGGGCTTCGTGGCACGGCTCCTTGCTCGCAACCTCGCACTCGTCGGCAACCTCAGCTTTATGTCTCAGTTGGGATAGCTTGCCACTTCAAGCCCCAAACTTCTCGACTTAGCGATCTCGATTCCTTCGCGCACTCGATTCCGTTCACTATGACTCCGGTTCACGCACTCGCTTTGACTCTCGCACTAGTACTCGTACTGATCCCTGCTCTGCGTTTGTCTCCTCCTTTTATAGGCTTGCCGATTTCCCGTTATCCCTGCCCGATCACGCCACCCAGTCCAAAGTCCGGCTTCCATCGCGTGATCGGGTCCAAAGTCTCGTTTCGCCGTTAATCCTCGGCGATTCCTTTTCCCTTGGCTCCGGTTGATCGCTTTGCCCTTGGCCGCTGGGACCAAAGTCCGGCCGTTCTCGGCGTCTCCCTTTTGCCACTCCAGTATGACCGCTTTGCCCTTGGCTGCTGGTGTCCAAAGTCTGCGCCCTTCATTTGCCCTTGGCCGTCCTCTGTTTACCCTTGGCCGCTGCGATCCCCTACACTTGCAGTTGTGGGGAGTTTTAGTTTTCCCCAAACTTAACTCCTCACAATATATAAGCTTTTTCCATGCCGCCTATTTCAAGGTCTGGTATGTTCAGGATAGCGGTAAGGTTCAGATTCAGTTCAGATTGATCCGCAGATACAGACACCTGCAGAACTCTCTGAATTTGTTCCAGTGCCAGGGCTGGCCACCACACCGTGACTCCGTAGAGTAGGATGGGCTTTACTGTGTGTTCCAAACCTTACTATGGTGTGAGTCATTCCTTATTGAATACCGATTTGACAGTGTCCTAAGCTTTGCGAACAGGACAGTCAGTAGGTTGCTAGGTGCTTCGCAAGGACATTTTCCTGAGATTATGATGACGACGTCAGCCACATACCATCCTCAATGTTTTTGTTGAAAGCTCTATTCTACAGAAGAGAAGAGAGGACTCCACCATGTGGGCTGCCCCTGACCTGCCATGTAATAGTAGATTATCCAAGCGATGTTGTCACCATCCTTTATGTGAGTATTTAATGGATGAGTCTCACAAGAGGTGGATCTACCCCACAATGCCTCAAGGTTCTAGTTATAGCGCTTGGCACGACGTTATTACACGCCCTTCTATGAGTAAATTTTCGTAACAACACGTGCTTTTTTAAGAATATGCAGAAATCATTAGGAAGCTATTTGCCGAATCTACAGTGCTGGTTTAAACAAAAGTTATCTTTTTTTCGATCTTCAACGTGTTAAGCCAGTTTATGCGCCAGGTCCCGATGGAATACCAGGCGGTGTGCTTAGGAACTGTCCCAAGGCCTTGTGCGATCCCCCTCTGAAACACCTTATATTTAAAAAGTCCACTTTCCCTCTATTTGAACGGAATCATATGTCTTTCCTCTCCACAAAAAGGTAGCAAAACGGATGCCAACAATTATAGAGAAAGTTGTCAGCCATCCCAAAACGTATTAAAAAATATATTAATCCCCATTTGCAGCATCTTTGTAGATCATTTTTTTTCCCCATGTCAACATGGATTTATTAGGCGAAGCTCAACAACAACGACGAATTTTTTTAAGCTCACTTCTTTAATAATAAAGGGTTTCGAACAAAACTTTCAGACAAATTGATATTGATTTCAGTAAAGCATTTGACTCCGATAATCACTCCCTTCTTGTTAGAATGGGTTTTCCGGTTGATCTTCTAAGATGGAACTCAAGTTATCTGATTGATAGGGTTTTAATGGGTTTTCCGGTTGATCTTCTTAGATGGATCTCAAGTTATCTGATTGGTAGGACGCAGAAAGTCCGCTTTAAAAACCAATTATCTAATATTCTCCGCAAGTGCAAGTGCAAGTGCAAGTGCAAGCTAATGACATTCTCTCGTATCACTCCCATGCTTGCTCCCATGCTGCTCTTTGCAAAGAATCACTCTGGTCGACGATATGGATTCTAAACTTACTTTGTCGATAATATTCATGCATACTGAATAAGGCCAGGGGTGTGCTTTCATTTCTTTAGCGTTGGTTGAAGGAATTCGATGACCGTTATGTTAAAAAATCTGTATACACTTCATTAGTTCGTCCAATCTTGGAGTATGGATCCTGCGTTTGGAATCCACAAAACGCATCGAATCAGTTCAAGAGAACTATTTAATTTTCGCTCTACGCGGTTTTAACTGGGATTTAGACCGAAGGTTACAATCCTATACAAGTGGACTTCTGCTAGTTAACTTCCCATCTTTAGCTAGCCGTCATCTATAACCTAATCTGATGGTCAGCTTGATTTCGACGTACCGTGTAGAAATACTAGAACGTATTTACCTTTAGTAATGTGCCACTGTAGAACATCGTACAAAATGCACGAGCCCTCTAGAGTTTTATGTGCAAATTATAATGCTACCCTCTAACCATAAACGTAGATAGCCTACCTAAACTAAAAACTTTAATCTTAACCAACTTAGTGCGCATGCAAGTAAATATTCAGGCAGCACGTCAGTAATTAATTTCCTCACAAACTAGGTATAGTATTTACTCCTACTAACACGTGAAAGAAAATTTTAGGTTGTCCTATTTTAGAGTATGAATTAGATGTTTGCATGAATAGCAAAAAAAAAATTCCATTCGAATGCACAATTGACAAAATGCTTTCAATAGAATAGAATGCGCAGTTAAAATCCCGGCAGTTCTGGCTTTCATCGGTAAAAAAATGCATATGAAGAAATTTTTGCAATCGACGTCGCTGCCTTTGAGTTCAGCTGCTTGCAGCGTTAACTTTAGCATGCGAAAACGTTCAAGTAAGATAGAGATAGACATCTCCACAGCCTTCTTTCTCTGTTATATTCTGGTGTTTTTCGCAGCATTTCGGTGCTGACAAACGCATAATTCGTCCCGGATTTTCTCTTCTGGGGTATGATTAGTGCTAGGCTAGAGCCAAACGGAGATAAAAGTTCTTCTCATTCATTTTTCGCATTTCAAGTGACGCAGTATTTATTGGACAATTATTTTTTTTTATTGAACAAATTATATATATGTAATAAGTTATACATATATTTGTGATACTAGAAAAATTAGTTAAGTGAAATTTAAAGTGCGTTGCAATGCAGTTACATGGGCGAACTTTTAATAATTTAAAACATAATTTATTTTAAAAAAAGTAACTGGTATTTTTAATTTTACCTTATAAATAATATTACGTTTAATAACATTGTATAAATAATGTATTAAATAAAATATATTAAATTTCATTAAAATGAATTGGTGATTTCATACAATAAATACTTTTAAGATTCATGGGTGATTTCATTCAGGAAATGTATTAAAGAGTCTTAAGTGATATCATGGGTAAAAATAAAAGTACTTATATGTACATATAAGACATGGGTGAAATATGAAATTTCACCGATGATCACACATGCATTCACACTCTATCATGGAAGATTCACCTAATGTTTAATGGATGAAATTTGCCTTATGAAACTTGCAACAGCTTTGCAACAGCTTGAAACGTCATTTATCTTCTGTATCTATCCGGGTTGTGTCTAACACAAGAACAATTTCATAGTTTTTTTTTAAACGTTCTCGAATATTTCTAATAATCGGATTATGACAATTAGTTGGCTTACACTAACCCCTAATCTAATCAAATTGATTTTTTGCTTTAAAAATATTATTCATTTCAAGCCAGTTACTTTCGATTAATTTAATCAAGTAAAAACTCTTTAAAGTTAACGAGCTCGGTAATCTCAGGCGTGTCCTTAATGACGATTTCAAACAAGTTGTTCAACAAGTGGTTGACGCAGTAAATTTTATTGTAATCGCGGAAGGCTGCAATCATATTTTATCCACGGTTAGTAACGATTTCTGCATTGTCATATTCCAGATCTCAACCAAATTCCTCTAATATCTCGCTCCGGATGTTTTATTGTTATAGAATTAGTCCTGGGCAGGTATTTTTCTTCATGGATTTCATGGCCTTTAAGCGTTTCACCAGAGTTCCTTGCTTTATGTAATTGTTCGTCCATATGTCGCTGGTGATCGCGTATCCAAAGCATTTATATTTTTTAATTTCGGATTTAAAAGGGCCGAAGTATGCATTGTAAATGTACGAAATTTTCCGTGAAATTTTTGTTTAATTATTATTGATATTAAAATTGACATTTTTTTAATTTATCTTGCCAAAGTGAATTTTAAAGTGTTGCAAAAATTCCCAAAACCTTAAATTAATCTGCAAAACTTCGCACAAAATCTTGTAAAACCTAAACATAAAAAGCACGTGTTTGGTGTCGCACGGATCACTTTAGTGTACTGATCATGCACTACGGTCAAAGTAGAAGAAAAAATATATACAATATGTACATGTATTTGCTTACATGATTAAGCAAACACTTTAACTAATATTGATGCAGTTTTGGCAAACACAGTTTCGCCTCTCTCATGATGGATGAGTGATGAGTAGGCCAAATTGGAAGAGCAACTGAACGACAGCACATGGCCTTCACCATTGACATGTGCGCTGATATATATATATTTATTTTTTTAACACAGTGTATTTTTTGGATTGTTTTGAAATCCACCGTTTAAAGAGGTGCATTTTTATAAAATGGTATAAAAGTGCATTTAAAGAAAGTCCTCACGCGCATCCGGAAAAAATTTTGTTGAAAGCGATAATTTGACAGAATTAAAAATATTAATGTTAATTGTATTTTGACTAAAAAGCGGAAACATATACATGTCTCTTCTCATACATATACATATATTATAATAAATATCATACATACATATATAAATGTTAAGTTCTAATCTTAGAATATGGTAGGATATTTTTTGTTTATTAGAAATGAATATAAGCCTTTTCTTTAGTTATACTTTTAGATTAGCAAAATGTGAGTGTGAGAGGGATCGGCCCATGCCGGTCGTTTTCGAAAAATCGTTGTGCAAGCCGGGTCTTAAAAAATAAATTGCGGGCTTCGTGCGTGACGGGCTTTAAAATTGGGGTCAATGTCAATCACTACACTACAGTATGCAGACCCGTTTTCATGGTGCTTTCTTTCCTATAGGCATGTTGTGCTTCGGAGAGTTCATTCGCTTTAAATGTTCTCTATAAAAGGAGACGCTGGAGGGTCTTGACTAGAAAGGAGGACCTACTTATGGGCCTGAATTCCTTACGTTCGGAGATTGTTTTGCTTTGGGAATGACGACTATTCTTGTTTCCAGCCACGCGGTTGGAGCCTTAAATCTGTTTATTGCCCAGCTTTCATTGGTAGTGGGTGTCTAATAGGAGACGAAGGGACACTATGCTAAAGTTTGCCTATGGATTTGGCAGTTTTTGAGAAAGTTTGACTGAGCATTGCTGCCTCAAAATTTACTTCAATACAACAGCAAAGTTTCTGCCAAGAGGTTATATTTGTTTTCCTGGTCTCCAATTTATATAAGTCTTATATACTTGGTATTCTTGCCAGAATTCCTCTTCTTGGCCTGCTTTTGCCCTGTTAAAGAGAGCTTGCATGTGCTGGGAAGAGTTGTCAGTTGTGACACCATGATGCCAGTTCTTGGGGCATGATTTATGTAAGGCATTGTTGCCTTGTGAAGGTGTCGATAAGAATTAATTTAGTCGAGGGTGTGTGGGCGCTTTGGGAAGTGGGAATTCAGTTTTCGAGTAGGCTGGAATACATGGTCCAGTTCGTTTTTCTGGACCTTGAAAGTCGATCCGATCTCTGATTTTTAATAATAGAGTGTTTTCTACGTTATCGGTCATCAATGATTCTTAAGTGTGCAAGATCATCTGAGATAAAGGTAAGATATAGGATCTCCGTCCGATTTTTTATGAAATTAGGTTCGTAACCCCCTACTATAGGTTATGATATTCAAATTCAGGATGAAGCCAAAAAGAGGCTTACCTCGTTCGTAATCAGCTCATTGGAGTTGCATCGCAATGATAACGCTTATTTATTCGCCGTTACTTGGTCTAACTTTCTTAAAAGGTAATCATCAGTGTTATCAGCGTCACTGTAGTTATAGAGCAAAAAAATACTTAGTTTCGTTTTCGCAAGGATGCTACTTGCTGGTTGTAAAATCTCCAACAATCCAAAGCTGATGGAGGATTATCTGCTAGGGCCGCAATAACATCAGTAGATTCCATGCCCACCGCTGTGACGTTGGCGTCGTCACCAACTGAGCGGTACACGTCCATGGCCCCTACGCAGCGTTAAGGTGTCAGTCGAGTTGCCGTCTTCTACCCCAGATCTATTGATCTCCAGATCAAAGTTGTCAGCAGGGCTTGATTTGGCCGATTTGTTGATTCGACACTGAACTGCTCTGAAGCCAAATTTGAGCTTTCCCTTGGCAGCTTTTATAGAAGCTACGGACTCCTTATTGAGAATCATAATGGCCTGGCTTATGAGTTTTTCAGAATGCTCGAAAGCTTAAGCTGAGTTCTGGTCCGATTTGCCGAAGGGGTTTGTATTCGTCTATTACGTAATCACCTAGGGGAATTTTAGCGAAATGATATTGTTTGAATTTTGGGGTAGTGGGGTGGTCTAGAACAATGATAACGTAATATTTATAAACAATTTTTTGTTGTATTATTTTAAGGAAAAAAATGTGATCAAATTAGTTAATTTTGTTGAATTGCCTTCCACCACCTATTTGGACACCCACGCCTTAGTGCTCCCATATAATAAACCTTCATATACGAGTAGTAAATAAATTATTATTTTTAATTATTAGTATATTTTAAAGATCAACCCGTAGCGATTTGACCTGAAATTCTTAGAAAAATAAAAAAACGCAAGTGAAATAAGTTGCGCTAATCAACATATAGGCAAGTTATGTCTTTATTATTGCCATTCATAAGAAATACATAGTCACATAATAATATATATATAAAAAAGCAGGACATTATTTTATGTTTTTTTTTTTAATTTTCCTCAATACTTTTATTTTCGTTCGGTTTTGATAGAATTTTTCCCTCATTCAAATCGTCATTCGTAGGTGTCTCCATATTCCAAGTTTGTATATCAGCTGTACCAAAAATTTGATAAAAACCATAGGTGGAGATGGAAATAATAGCAGAAACTTGAAAAACATATCGCCATTGCTCAATAGAGTCCTGAAAATAACAAGAGTGTATGTGTTTAAGTTAGGGAATATAAATATTATAACTTAGCTTAATTACCTCAATATAAAAATATCATATATTTTGTTAAAATGTACTTAGGTTTACATTAAAAAATGTAGTAGTGTAAAGAACTGACTATATAATACACAAATTCCATTACGAACACTATTTCAATTTCGATAATACGGGGTGTTTCTTTCTAATAATAAAATCATATCGAACTTCTTTATCGACTTTCTTCATTCGCTTTTTCGTTCTTGGGTTCTCGAATACTAAATATTAATATGAATAGTGCAGGGACAAGAAACCAGTCATAACAGAAAGCGCAGTCAAATCGAACAAAACTTTCTTGTGTTTTTTGTCTAAACACCAGTTTTGTGTAAACACCCATAGCATCGACGGAAGAAATCCGTAAGCCTAAAACTTAATAAAAAAAATGAACGAAAAGAGCAAGAAAAAGAAATTCAGATTTTTCGATCGGTCGTGTTCTAAAAATGAACGACTGCCGTGAGCGAAACATTTAGTAGAGTAGCCAGATCAAATAAAAATTGTTTACCCGAATAAATATTTGAATTTATCCTTAAAATATTGCTTCATGTAAATAAAAATAATCAAAAGTATGACTTGGTAGTTTGCTAAGATATACTGCAACTATGGTGAAAGTGCAAAAATTGATATTGGTTTGTACCACAAATGTACGTGCTGTTTTGGGTAACAAAAATTAAATAATGTTGTATCAGGATGTTTTTAATGGGTGGTATTATGAATTTATTCTCATTTCTTGTTGCGCTCTCGTTGTAAACTGCTTTGCTGCTCGCAAGCAGCTATCTTTAAACCTCCTCGACAGAGCGTAGCGCATTTAACGGTGTGACCATCCTGACTTTACACCCCTTTACAATATATTGGTTACAATAAATACATTTACTATAGCTTTAACCGAGGCCTAATAGTATATCAGGCAGTTTGTTGTTGTTCATGTCGGGCCCTTCCCTGGTTTGGTAGGCGGCCAGGTAATGAAGATTACTGGTGAGTATGTCGGGAATGCTAAACCTGGTCTTGTGGCTCGGCAATAAAAGATTATAATGATTAAGTGCCGGGGTAAATGATATAGTTTCTATACAGAGGCTTCATCAGAACTTATACTATGACCGTTGCGCCGACAAAGCTAGTGCTTAGAGTTTATGCGTTGCGCGTGTGACTACTCTCCCCCTAAAGATTATGACCGCCCCCGGTTATACTGAAGCTATCAATGACCCTTGCACCTTCCCTAACTCTAGTTATTTTCTTAGAAGTAGGAAAAGAAGTAAGGAGCCAGTACACATTAGGCTGATTACTACTCCAGCTGCGAACCATATCTTGGGCGACCATGTTGATGCAATTTCCGCTTTAAATTCCTAGATGGTATGTAAATTTTGGATATCCATCCTGTGAAGCAGGGGCATGCTTAATACTGTGTCGTAGCTGATGATGTTTAGGAGCGGACCCAGCTATGCCCGGAGTTTTGTTAAGGGCCTCACGCTGAATTTCTTGGTAGGAATTTCTGAGATTATTTCGATAAGAGATTTCAAATCGCTAAGATTAAAAACAGTTGGGTTTATTACGATGGTTTTAGAAAGAGTGATTGTAAGTATCAAATTTTGTATTTCCGTTATTATTAATCTATTTCTTGCTAGAAAGGCCTCATATAAATGCCGAGTGTAAACTAAATTATTCTATGTTGGCTTTAATTATTTGACTTACAGTGTCTGCGTGTTGGTTTATCTATTGTTTGAATAAATTAACTTAGATTCAGACATTCTGACTTTTTGATGTCTGAGGCATCATGTGTGCCTACGACAGTTTTAAGATCAGTACCTAAAAAGTCTAAGCTTCTAACTCATAAAAGACTTATAATATGGTCTGTATTGACATCTAATAAATTTCGCATATGCGATTTAGGAATATATTTTTATAATCTTTAGTTTTTTCTGCTAAGCTTGCAAACTCATTTAGATTGCTTGGGTGTCTCAGACAATCCCTTTGAATGTAATTGGAGTGTGAATAGCCTCTAAGCCAAGCTTTCATCATTGCTAATAAGTAGATTGTACTCACAAGCCTGTTAGAGAAAGAATGGGAAATAAAACTTGTGCATCTTACTTTTATCGCTTAGCCTATTCGTTCGGTATACCAACCTTTATTTAAGGTTGTCCTTGTGGACCACCCTCCCATTAACAAGAACAGACGGTTCCATGTCTGCTGTATGCATAACGGGTTTAACTTATTGCCCAGTCTCTTATTAATTTCTCCCCTACATATGTATCTTAATATAAATTCTGTCTATCTGGATTTCAACTGTTAAGTTTTTTTTTTTGCTATTTTTTGTGTTATTGTTTACCGAAAATCTGTGGGGGTTGCATGTACATATAATTTCGATGGGCTTTTTGTTTGTCACTGAGCGCAATGTTTTATTGTATTCAACTGTAGCCCTCAGGATTAGCTCACCGTGTCGTCAATTTTTTGTAGCAATTATAATACAATTATAATTGTCCGTTGTTTTGACCGTGTGGGGAACGCTGTAAATGGTAGCAGCATCAGACTGGGGCTCGTCTTGTAACGCAAAATTATCCTTACTACAAAACTATCCTTACCCGATTTGTAAAGCATTTTTGCATTAGTATTTTTTTCTGAAACTGCAAGGGACAGTGGTTCGTGATCTGTAAAAATTGTAATTTCTTTAGTACCGTGTAAGAACTATGTCTAATAATCGTTTGTTGCGTAGTTAAACCCACATTGTTTTAATGTCCGGAAAATCAAGGTAATTGGCCGTCCGCCTTGGGACATAACAGCACCAATGCCACTAGCGAAGTCGTCGGTAGTTCGGTCAAAGGGCTGTTTGAAATTGATTTTCGGTGAATTCGACTGCACCTTTTCTGGGCCTGTGCTTACTGACTGATCCGTTTTTACTCTTCAGTATATCTGTTAGAGGTCTTCAAATTGTAGCAAAATCTTTAATAAATCTCCTGTAATAGCTAGACAAACCGAAAAATTATCTAGACTGAAAATATAGTTTGGCTTGACGTATTCTTGTATCGCTTTAATATTTTCTCATATTTGCATCGCCTAAGCACTTTAGTACTCTGCGTATATGCTGGACATGATCGATTTCATTTTTGGAAAATGCTACCAGAATTTTTTAAGACGAAGGGCAGGCGATAAAACTTGTACTATAATGTGTTGATCCTGCCTGCTAACAGGTCTATGCCTATTATAGCATCAAAGCATCATCCAGTAGAAAAAATGGAGATGTTTGCTTCACTAGGCTTTATTTTGAATAGTCTCCCAGCCAGCTGTCGCGTAATAACTAGTAGCCGGGGGCGTACCTACAAAATTCAGCGAATCGCTGCAGCATATTGAATCGTTGTCGCCTACTTTGTAGCTTTGTTTTTGTATCTATCTTCTTGGCTTTCAGTGACACTTTGGATTACATTGTTCAGACGCTGACGTCCTTGGCCTGTCATGATTTCAGACGTGTTATTACGATTTTTGGCTGGTGACTCTTCGTTTGGTTTTTTTTCGAACAGAGTTAACTGCCTAAACTTCGACGAGGGATATATTTCCATGGGCTCTACTTGTGGTTGGTCCTGATCTACCTTCCTATCCTGCTTTTGACCATTTCTATGTTTGCTCTGATTCACATCCATGATTGCTTCTACCTGGCTTGGCCCTTGGTAATTATTTTGGGGCTCTGTGTCCCAATCGTCGTCACTAGCGTATTCTGTTTTCACTTCTTTATACTGATTAAACCAACTAATCAGCTAATATTTCAAACATTGCGTTTGCATAAATTGTTAACATTATAATATTTAAGATTTTGTTTTAATATGGGCCAATGAATAACACATGCAGATACGCTGGATGAAACAATTTTTTAATAATAACATATTTTAATTTAAAATGTGGGACGATTCGGTATTTGAATCGGTAAAGATCCACTTTACGTTTATGTTGTAAGTTAAAATTTAACAATATACATTTTGAATTTCACGACATTTATTTAGTTGTATTTATGCATAGTTGCTTTCGATTTGAATTCACTGGTCGAACTTACATGTTTGTTAGGGTTTTATTTTAATTAAAGCGCAGGTTCTTTTGGTTTCTTGGGCACCAAAAAAACTTGCCTGCCAGATCCGTATTCCTTCTCTGGATTGTGTCGGGCCTGAGAAGGCAGTGTCTTGTTCATGTAAAGTGTCATGAGTTCAATAAAGAGAACTGAACCAATTATTGTCAAGCTTATGCTATACTTTCGACGAAAACATCACGCCACCAAGTTGCAGTCGGCAAGACAACTTAGCATGGTTACCGCCGAAGACCGTTGCGGCGACAAAGCTAATGCTAAGAGTATAGGGCTTGCGCGTACGAAGGGGGTTAGAAAAATAAATAATAGTCTTATCTGATAACATATAAACTCCAAATGCCTTGATACGGATTACGAGAAAACTGAAACCAGTTAATATCTATAAGCAAATCAGACATTTTTCAGAACCTTTTTAATGAATAATACATTTAATTAAATAAACTCTTTCATTGTAATCTGTCGCACTTTTTATTTTTATTCGTTTTTCATTCGTATCTTCTAAAGTGGGTCTAACTTTTAACTTTTAACATTAACTTTGTGTTATCCAAAATAAAGATGAACTAGCATGTTGTTTCCAATGTATTCCCAATTTCGTCTAGATTTTCATTTTCATTTATTAGATTTGTTACGAATGTATTTGTCTATTCCAATGCAATCCCATTTCCGGATAGCCTAAAATTAACTGAATTATTAAGCGTTAAAAGCTAGGGACATGCTGTCTGTTTCAATTTTGAACCGTTTGCCAACAAAAAAAATCCTAAATCATTTTCCCGCATAAATTATTAAAAATTCTCTAACTTAAAACTGGAAAATAAACAATAAACAACTCCGGAACGCTGAAGCTGCATACCTTTGTAGTTAAATAACTTGGATCGTTGTGAATCGATTCCGATCGGCCAAATGAAAAAAAAACTAAGAGTAGAGATAAACAACATTTATATGTAAAAAAATTAAACTTTTGCATTTTTTCCTAGGTTTTCATATAAATGAACTTGATCGTTCTTATGAAAACTATATTATATATTAAAGCAATTTAAAAATGTGAAATAATACTACTGTGTTTATCTGCGAATATGTTGAAAAATTTAATTTTAAATATAGTTGTATGATTTTTATAAAATTTTAATTTTATTCAATAAAGAGGTAGATTTAAATATGCTAAAAACGGCGAACATTTAGTTTTATTTAGCGAACTTAAACAAAATTATTGTATTAAGAAGACTTTGAAAGGTTTCGCTAATCGATAAATCATTAATGATCGCTCGAAAATACGAGCAAAGGCTCCAAAAAACTTTTAAGTGTTTGCATTTCTCCAATCTCAATTCCGACATGTTTTCTACTAATGTTTTACCATAAATATTCTTACTAAGACTTCTTAGTGCTCTTCTAAAATTTGGTTGACAATTAAAATATTAGATACATATCTGATCACCTTGATTTTTCTTATCACATACGCAGAAATTTAAATTGTCCCAAATAGGTAATGAAATATGTTTTATGTGCATTTTGAAATAAACATTCCTAAGGTCAAATTTCGAAAATACCGATTTGCCCACTAATGAATCTAAGCGGTTATCCATAAATTATCCTTCGCAATGATATTAATTCGGTAGAATTAATGGATAATCTTCTAAAACAGTCTAAGTAAGTCTAAGTTTTCCAAGACTTATTCTTTACAAACAAATATGAGAGTAGTACACAGATCTACTAGGTTGGATAATTCGATCTCTAATATATTCCTCTTACATCTTTTGCAAATACTCCTTTTCACAGTACAATCTTCTCTAGGTACGTAACTAAATGATTTTGAGTTTTTTAAAACTATTTTGTTCACCCGCTCATTCGTTGGTTTTACGTCACGAGTTGCATAAACGAACAGCAAGCTCTGCTTTGAATGACCCAACATAAATATTTTGTGAAATTTTTGAGAAATTCATTCACTTTCTTAATTTCCAGACTCAGCCATTTCATGATATTCAAGTAATGATCCAGCTCCCTATGATTTTAGGACATACCACTCTCCAACTCTGCACCTTCTACCTCCGTGACCTGTTTTTCTTGCGGAGGAGGAAATTGATAATGCCTCGGCTATTGCATAGTCGGGAGTAAAGATAGCCCTTAAACCAATTAGTTGAAAAATATAAAAGCTTCAGCCACCTATTTAAATAAAACAGTTCAAGTGAAGTGAAATTAGATGGCACTTTAGCATGGCTAATTGATTTTGTCTTTGGCGAAAAGCAGATGGAAATTATGACAAATGAAGTTAAATATAGCTAACAAGAGCTTAAGAAACACTCAAATAAGAACAGTTTTTGCTAGGAAATATGGACGATAATCATCTTCCCCATACTTAACATTATGCCAAACGCGTGAACAGCTGTCAGAAATTCATCTTGACTTGTCTGCCTAAATATAAATTGACTATAATCGCCATAATTTATAAATGACAGACATTGCATTTTGGCGATCACGATTCATCTTACCTGGTATTCGATAAGAAATATAAACACAACATTTGTAGCTGAAACTGGCATTGGATTTTGACAAGTGACATGGTCCGACTATGCGGTTAAGTTAAACCATCGATATCAACATTTAGCTGCTAAAGAAACAACTAAAACGAAAATCTGGACAAGGTTCGAATAAAGACAATTCGAATTTCAGACAATTATTACGATAAGTCTTTGACCTGTATGCATAATTACAGTCTCTGTGGAGTTAAAAGGAAATATTCAGATAGCAATGTTCAAATTAGATCATGCTATATAAAATATATTAAAATATGTCCTTTTAGATCCTTTTAGATCGCCGGAACAATCCAAAAACAATCGTTTGTGTATCAATTATCTCAACTAAGGAACATCCTAACCAAGCCCATTCATGCCATGTGGCTTATAGTGATTCTTTGTACTGCTGTAGTAAAGTTAGGGATTTTATTTTGACAGTTCCAATTAGCACGAGCTTCTTAGATTAGGGGTGGCAAGTCAATCAACTCAAATCGAATAGAGCTCGGGTGTGTAGGATCACTGTCAATGAAAATATAGCTTCTCTCAACCTCTATGGTGGAACGTTTTTGGGAGTTGTTTTTATACAGCTAAACATGTCGCTTGCAACCGACACTTTGAGCACTTTCGACACTTTTCTTTCGTCGGGTCGATAAAAGGTGAAGCTGGGATTTAAAAATGTGTTTAAGGGGTTACGAGGGTCTGGCAACTTGAAAAAATCGTTTTTTTTTTTATTTTTTTATTCGATTGTACAACTCATTAGGAATATTCTCTAAAAATCCGAGCAAAACTGTAGAAATGAGAGAAATTTAAAGCCCAGCGCGTCGAACGTGTCATAACCGGCAATTCGGTCTTGGGCATCGAGCAGATGCGTCACGCAGTAGCAGGTAAACGGCGACCCTTTTGTGTCCGGCCGAGAAAAAAGCGGATGCACAGACCAAAAATTCACGAAAATAGGGCTTTTTTTGTGCTTCCAGACCCTCGTAACCCCTTAAGTGTCCTAGAATCATGTATTTCTTATCGGAGACAAATGGGATGGGGAAAAAGTACCGAAATATGCGAAGATAGGCATATATATATATATTGAAATTGCATCGAGTGCACAGTGGGGCAATCGTTGAAGTTACGGTTGATGTTGTACTTAACTCTAGGCATATCCCTCAAAACGCCAAAGCGCAGATTTCTTGCATTAGAGAGCAGACTAGCAATTAATCACGAGGCGCATGACATGTATCAAGAGCTTATGAAAGAATACCTTAAGGCATAACAAGGTTGAGAGTAGTGGTCGACGCATCGAGTAAGACTTCAACCTCTATCTCATAAAAGCAGGATTTCGGTTACTCGAATATTCCTTGACGGCTAACATTTCAAAGATATGTAGGCAAGTTAACGTTGCCGCAACTTCTCGTGTGGAGGAAAACATCAACCCAAGTTCTTTATGCCGTTTTTTGACATCCGTTGCCTATTTGAGCTATTAAATATCTACGCTAAAGGATATCCTGTTGCAAATATCTATACCTCGATATATGTGTCTGTCAGCTTAAGAAAGATCCTCGGATTCGCTAATGCATCTAGTGAAGTATATGGCTGTAGCCTTCATTTTCGAACCACTGCTGGCACTAGTTGTAATATCTGGTCGGAGTCGCAAATCACATTATATTTGTTTAACAGGAATCCATCCACAAATGAAACGTTTGTTGCAAAAAGAATTTCAAAGATCCAAGAGATCTCAAAGGGTGTAGTCTGGGTGTGCCTACACAAGAGAATCCGGCTGATCTGGTGTCCCGTGAAACAGACAGAGATTTTAATGTGTACTCTGTGGGAAAGAACTCTGGTCCATAGTTCTTTCTCCGAAGTCATAACGAGTGGACTCGTCTTTATCAGATTAAAGTCTCCTTTGATTAACAGCTGTCGGAGATAGCTAGGATAGGATAGTTGAGATAGTTTGGCCCGAAATACTCAACGTTTAAATTCTTTTATACACAACAGAGAAATAGATGGTTTGACATATCGCTTAATTCGTGTTAGAGGCACATTCCAATCCCGTAAGAGGCCAAATTTGCATTACTGCTATCTCAAAATCCCAATTTGTTACTTTGTTACTTACAGCGGTCCTATTATAGAAGGCTGAACAAATATATATCAGATTTTAATTCGTCCGATCTCTATATGTGCACTGACATGGCTAACGCCATGGATATTTTTTACAATACCCTGAATTTAAACATACTGGTTCTCAATCTGTCTTATCTATTTAGCGGCTCGGTCTAATTTTACCGTGCTAAACGCTCAGTGTTAAAAAGACTATCTAACTCGTTGCAGGGTACAGTTCTCGCAGGACCCAAAACAGTTTTATAGTTTTGTCAACACTAAACGTAAGCCTAATACACATCCTTAATCGGTATCATTTCAAAAAATATGACAGCAGACAATGATCAGGCAATTGCTGATCTTTTTGCTCAGTTTTTTCAAACTACTTATTCATCGTCAGTCGATTCAAGCCAGACCTTTTCTTACAAAATGTCCAAATCGAACTTAATTTTCAGTCCTAGTTTAAACGAAAGTTCTCTTCTTTTGGATCTTCAACGTGTTAAGTCAGCCTATGCACCAGGTCTCGATGGAATACCAGGCTGTGTACTTAGGTACTGTGCTGAGGTCTTGTGTAATCCCCTTCTAAAATTGTTTACCTTATCCATAGAAACCTCCCACATTCCCCTTATTTGGAAGGAATCATTTGTTATTCCTCTTCACAAAAAAGGTAGCGAAAAAGATGCCAACAATTATAGAGGATTCTCTAAGTTGTCAGCCCATTAGCATCATCATTGTAGATCAGTCTTCTCACCATGTCAACATGGATTTCTTAGGCGAGGATCAACAACAACGAATCTTTTGGAGATGACTTCATTTATAATAATGGGCTTCCAACAATGGGAGTAAAGTAAGTAAAGTAAGTAAGTAAAGTCAGTAAAGCATTTGACTCCGTTAACCACTCCCTTCTTGTTAGGAATTTAGCTTATTTTAAAGGATTTTCCGGTTGATCTTTGATGGATCTTAGAATATAAGATTGGCACTTATAGGCTCTTCATATGCTTATTCCTTTATTTTTTTTTTTGCAATTGCAGCCCTTGATTTTCATTCAGGATTTTCTGCATACCGATCAACCATATGCGAACATTTTTGTGTAAATAACGATAACGATAAATATATTAGTCGAAGAATTAGATACAATCGACACTATAAGGGTTGCTATGTATACTTCTGGCCTTATAATAAAAATGCTAATATTTATCATCAAAGTAAGATCAGCAAGATTTATTCACTATGTCATAGTTGAGAAAAATGAAATTACGAAAATGTTCACTAGCTAATTCCATTTTTCTGCCGAAGTAAGTTTTTGATTAATTGTCAATCGATAATGTGGTCACGCATGAAAAAGTTGTATGGAGCTTTTATATAGGAGTGCATACTTTTTTTTGGGGAAAAGGCCAATTGGTCCTAATATGGCTAGACTGGAACTAGGCCAGAAACTTAAATAGCATCCCTCTTAAAACCCGATCGAACTGTGAAAACTGAATGTCAAACCACACAACAAAGAAAAAAATATAAAAGTAAAAAATTCGGATAAAAGTCAGAATATATATCCTTATTTTCTATTAATTTCTTATGTGTTTCCTATGAATTTAAATTTGGTAATTTAATAATATAAATATTAAATTAAATTTTATTAATGATTGTGCAGATATTTCATGAGGTACGTTTGTAGTAATGTCACTTTAAGATTTCCAAAGAATTAGAGAAGCGTTTCTATTGGAGAAAATGTTTCAACCTCATGTTTGCGAGAAAACTTTAACTGCAATTGCAACTTTAAGGCATTTGAAATAAGCTTTAGCATCTTTATTATTTTCAGCATTATTTTTAGTACAGGAATGGGTTTTCAAGGGTTTTTCACTTTATAGATGTTCTGTCCAATGCTGTTCGCACTGGAACACTCAAACGGAGAAGAAATGGGACTACATAAGAATTATCGATGGAAGAAATTGATCAAGAAGGTCGAGCTACTTAAATTACAGATAAAGATCCTAATTGAAGATTTTCAGACTGACGGATTGCGAAGGATTTAAATGAAAAGTGAGATATATTACCAAATAAATATTATATAAATAACTTTATAAGTATACTATACTATTAAAAACAAATCAATAAATCCAATTAAAAACATACATATTTAAGTATGATCATATATATTGATATATATATATTGTAATGCTAATTATAAGACATATTCTATACTTATTCTTAATGAGGTCTATTTATATTCTATATATATATACTATACTATTAAAAACAAATCAATAAATCCAATTAAAAACATACATATTTAAGTATGATCATATATATTGATATATATATATTGTAATGCTAATTATAAGACATATTCTATACTTATTCTTAATGAGGTCTATTTATATTCTATATATATATACTATACTATTAAAAACAAATCAATAAATCCAATTAAAAACATACATATTTAAGTATGATCATATATATTGATATATATATATTGTAATGCTAATTATAAGACATATTCTATACTTATTCTTAATGAGGTCTATTTATATTCTATATATATATACTATACTATTAAAAACAAATCAATAAATCCAATTAAAAACATACATATTTAAGTATGATCATATATATTGATATATATATATTGTAATGCTAATTATAAGACATATTCTATACTTATTCTTAATGAGGTCTATTTATATTCTATATATATATACTATACTATTAAAAACAAATCAATAAATCCAATTAAAAACATACATATTTAAGTATGATCATATATATTGATATATATATATTGTAATGCTAATTA
>VNJM01001316.1:0-208701 GCA_008042475.1 Drosophila kanapiae | reverse complement strand
AGCCAGGGCGAGACGACGGACAAGACGTTGGGCTCTGGCGGAGAGGAGGCGGTCACCGCCTCATCCAGCGTCAACGATGCCGCCGACGCGGGATCGGGGTCCAAGGTGATGAGGATGAGCTCGGTTATCCAGTTTGCAAAGGCCTCGTAAAAGGGTCGGTTCCGCCCAACACCAGCATAAAGACTGTCCAAACAAATTTTAACTGAAATTAGTTTTAGTTTTACTTCTTTCGAGGTTCGAGAAGGAGAGAGTGAGAGGATATTTTAGCAGCAAAAAAGAAAATGCCAAAAGTATTATAAAGCGAGAACATTTGTTTTTAAAAATTACTTTTGCTCCCCAATTAATGTGTTTTAATTCAAAAAAGAAAAACGCTCAAGTTTTCTTGAATCGATTTTTGTTAAGTCCTATGATTTGTAAAGTGAAATTATACCTTGTACATTTTTTGCATTATCATTTGGAAGATATACATATATATATGTACCATTTGTATGTATATTTCCTGTGTTGTCACTTTTAGTCAAATTGCAACGATTGGCATTAGAATGGGTATTAAGCATTCGCATCGCTAACTTTACCGTGAAGTTGATCACTTAATGAGACCCAAACGTAAACCGTACACAATAATAAGCTACGTGCATGAGAATTTATGCGCATAATAATGAAATAATGTATGTAAGGCCATATTGGCATTTAATATATACTATATATATGATAACTATAACACTTATTTATTACTGAAATGATAGCTCTGCTCGCCAAACTTCCTCCTCTTCCCAAACCCCTACCCCAATGTCACCATCAACAACATCATCTATCCGCCATTTGATATGCATTTTATATTTTATATACGAAACATACACTAAGCCCAAGTCATTGAGAAGTAAAAGCAACAACTAAACAACAAAAAAAAAAAATGGAAACGAAAAACAAAAACAGAAGCGGTAATCATAAATATAAAAATTTACAATACGGAGAATATTGAACTGATAAGCAAGAAGCAACAACAAGATAACAATTAAAATTAATAGGCGTCGAAACATAATAATTTTTTGTAAACGCTATGTTAATACATAAGTTAATATTTAGGCCTAAATTGTAGCATCAAATATTGAACGAAAAAAATGCAAATGATATATGAAATTCAATAAAAAAAAATGTGTAATAATCTCTACATATAAACAAGATTGCGTTATTTAATTTGGGGCTAACGGGTGGGACAAGAACATAATATTGGAACCATAAGAAACACACATCTGTTAGATGTATTATATATATTATTCTGAATGCTTTTGATAAGTACTTTTTATTATCTAGGAAATGGAATTCAAAACTAAAATGATCACTTTTTTAAGGCATTTCAATTACTTATATAGGAAACAACTGAACTGATCTTCGTATTCTGAATAGAAGCAATAAACATAGAACTCCATAGTTTAAGTTGGTGCAGAAATCGAACTTTACAATAATTAGTTCTGTTTAGTATAGAAATTAACGATATAAATACGTTCATAACATAATAACTAATAACAAGCATATGATAAGCTTCTACCGTTCAAAAAATAATATTTCTTGAAGCAATTATTATAAATTTTGACCGAGTTATATCTTTGACGTTGATGCACTACGGTTAGTACACTCAAGTGGCCCTTGCGACACCAAGCACGTGCTTGTTAGGGTTAGGTGTTAGTAGTTGATAGCAAAGACAAGGTATTAGTGGGCGTTAAACAAATATCCTTAAGCTATACCTTTGCACTACGGCCTTCATTGTACTAGGTTGGCCTTAAATAAGTTTGGAAAAAGTTTATTTCCGTTCTGTCCATAAGAAGTTCCAAAATCCGCTTCTATGAGCGAAGAGGAATCATTAACCAAAAATCAAGTCGATGGAGCCAATGTCAGGAGGATCTATATAAATACACTTATATACTACTTATATATATACTACTAATATATATATACTAAAATTATACGTATAAAAAAGTAAATAAATATAATAAATATAACTAAATTAGGTGAGTATCAATAATGGTAATATAAAACTTAACAAAAAAATTATTCAGTCAACAATATATTTGGTTAAATATCAAGTTTATTAAGTTATTACTTTTTTTATCCAATAAAAAACTGACGGCGCTTACATTCTTATTGTGTACTTGTCGTTGCCTTATAAGCAATAGCAATACATTTCGATTCGATAATTTTGAACACAATGGGACTGATGCCCATACCTATTGGTCCTAGTCACTGGACCGCCCAGACTCAGAGTCTTCTTGCCAAAAAGATCATTTGATGTTGCCAGCACTGTGGCATCGAAGTGACCATCGCCCGGAGTCGTCTGCAGGCGGACAAAGATCGGATACACACCGTCAGAGCTCTGTTTCGTTCCGTAGGCTGCACGGACTTCTCCCAGCTGCAGACGGCGGCATTGGGGATATGGCTTGATGAGCTCATTGATCCTGTCCACGGCAAACAGAGCAGCCTCATGGGCATAACTGCCATCGGTGGGTAGTGCAGAACGTTCCAAGCACATGCAATAATGGTGGGGTATTTCAGCTGATTGGCAACCTCTAAGATCGGTTACTGGTAGGAAAAGGCTAATTCCACGACTATTTACTGCCAAATGCCGCGTTCGATTTCGCACATTAGCATCGCTTATCCGATCAAGATCGATGGTGTCCTTGAGGGTTTCGTGTATATCGAAGGTTGTGATGAGACGCCGGGCATTCCGCTGAAGATTGGCCATGGCCAGAGGGAATCGCTTGATCATCCACTTCGGATATATGGCTATTAAAAGCGGCTGCGACATCTCCTGCTCGCCCTGTGCCGTATCAGAAAAATAACCCATTCTGTATCCGTGATCGGCCAACAGCAGGACCAGAGTATGTTCCATAATGCCCCTATCCCTTAGTTCCCGCAATATCTTGGCGTAGTCCTTGTCGATCAGTTGGGCGTAATTGAAGCTATTGTGAATGCCCTGAGTGTGCCAGAAGAAGGAGAAGAATGGGCTTTGCTGCAGGTGCGGCATCAGATTGAATATAAACTCATAGTGAACGTCTTGATAGAGGCGCCGGCTGCCGGAGCATCCAAGATTGTTGTCTGTGTCGTAATTTGTAAAATATTCAATCTCCACCATCACGGGTCGCAAGTAGAAGTCTGTGGGCTGTACGGAGAATCCATGCTTCTGATAGGTAAATGTTCCTATGCCCGCGTTGTCCTCGCCAAAGGCGGTGGAGTAACCTGCCGCCTTAAAGTCCTTCCACAGAAGGTGGCAATTGTCAAAGTTCGGTTTGCCGTCATAGCACGACTTCTCAAACTCTTGAAAGTTCCGACCGCTTAGCAAAGGTATAAGATTGGGATAGGAGTTACGACCGACTCGATTGTAGCCCCAGAACTCGGTGTGGGGCAAGGAATCCATTAGCTCCGCCACTTGGTGAAAGTATCGTTGGTAGTGCGTGTGAGATACCGAATCGACACCCAAAACCATGACCGACAGACGTTTCTTGGACGCTAGTGATTCCAATGGCTGCGAAGGCTTAGGCGGTGGCAGGAAAAACAGGACGTCGTGATAAATGACCCTCGCATAGTCAACCCAACACCAAATGCGAAAGTTTTGCTGGCCAGTTCCCACGTAGACGTGTCGTCTGACACGATCACTTAGCTGAAAGAACTGCCAGTTGACGTATCTATTGGAAAAATCATCAGTTCTTACAAACTCGCGGTATGCACAGGTAACTTGTTTCAAACGTCTCACACGGCAACACGAGATCAGTTCAGACTGCGAAATGTTCTGTACCAAATAATTCAAACCTCCATTAATCACGGTTATTATAAACTGCATCTTGGGGCAGAAAGGTGGCGGAAATGGTTCCATGAATGACAGAGCCAAGGTTGACAGCGGCTTCATCGAACGTATGCGACATCCGGTGGTATTTATGGTAAATCCCGTCGTCTCTCCGTAGCTTAATATAGTTTTGGGTTCGGAGTCGCCACAATTTTCGTCCGTTTCCCAACTTGAGTCGTAAAGGGCGAGGAGACAAATAAGGAGAATCAGAACCAATGCTAGACTGGATCGTGTGCTTGCGCAGGCATCCCATACTTTCATTTCTTTATCTTGAAATTCTAATGACAGAAGCTGACTAAATTGCTTGACGTTTGATATAAAACGAGCTATAAATATTTACATCCAAATGAATATTGACATTGACAAAAAAGGCCAAGTAAAAATTAAAGACTTTTTGTCCTGCGCCTTTACATTTTTTCTTTGGCTCGCCTGTTTCTTTCTCTCAAAAACTAAAGCGAAGAGCATGGAAAAGCTCGGGAGCAAGCAAGAAGATTTCTTCAGTTCTTGCAGTTTGTGTGTTTTAAGAGATCTAGTTTTTTACCTCACTAAAATTATTGTTTCATTTGTAGCCGAAACCTTGTGTTTATTAGTCACTAGAGATGACAGAAATTATTGAGTTATCGGTAGGATATCGATATTTGGCGGGAAAGTTGATATATAAATCGATATTTTATTAAATCGTTTCAACGATAAACAATATAAGTCGATATATTTCAACCAACGTTAAAGTATCGATTTATATATATTAAAGAACGATATATATATATGGAATATGTACGATAAGTCGACATAACATTTTATAAATTTTTCAATAATATCTTTAACGATTAATGCGATATTTTTCGATATTTAAAAATTCGAAAAATAAAAGGTAACGATATTTTTGCTATTATCAGCATGCATTCTTACTTGTCATGCTGCTTAAGCCAAATTTACAACAAAACGGACTCCAAATTGTAACAATTCCTTTACCATTGGACTTTATTTTCATTGACAATTTGTATAAAATATGCATTTAGTTAACTTTCTCCAACATCCTTTGTTTCGGAAAAACCTTTTCCCATTAAGTAATTATGGTTTTGATTATGGAGGTGGCTTTATAAATCATTCATTTGTGACTACACTGTTCCATAATTCTGGTAACAATCTCTTTTATTATTATTATAAAAAGGATTCTACATATATTTAATTTGACTTAAAGAACCAATGCATCGTGTCCTTTAACCTGTTCTTTCTTTTCAATATATTTAAGCGGAAAAGGAAAGTAAAGGAAAACATGTACAAATGACGATTCATTCGGGCAACAGGCGGCCATAGAGTGGCTATAGAGAGATAAGAAAATTATGGTACAACTAAGCGAACATTGCTGTTAGTATAAGAGATAAGGCAGCCGGCACAAACAATACCCAAACTACTTAAATTAATTAACAAATGAGTAATGAGGGGCGGAGAAGGAGAGCTATTACAAAAAATAACTAAACCGAGTTTACGAACTAATAATGCAAATTTATTAAACTTCTTGTTGCCACGGAGAGACGACGAGACCCCCAACATCATCGTCATCAGATCCCAATGTAGGAGCACAGCACAAATACGGCGAAAATCATGACGACAATGAAGGCAATGGCCACCCAGGCGGGGATCGTACCTGCAAGAGATCATAGAGAGAGAGTGAGCTAATTTGTCGGGTAATAACTTTGGCAGATTTCTAGCTTACGCCTTTGGGGCAAACTGTGGATGCAAACTTTGTTGTCCACCGAAATGGACAGCACCGCCGCCTCCGTGTCGCTGGAGATGGGCGGTCCCTCCTCATTTGTGATGGGCAGGAACTGAAGACCCGTCACGAACATGGAGTGTGCATTGGGAATGTGGAGCACGCGCTGTAAAAAGGAGAAATGTCAGTTTCAAGCATTATATATCTTCGAGTGGAAGTCTCACCTGCAAACTGAATGCTATATACATTGAGACGCTGCCCGTGAACATCGTGCCAACGGCCACGAATCGCCCGTCATCCCGGACCGCCAGCGATGACAGGCTCTCGTCGATGGCCACAGCCTGGCGCAGCTCGCCGCTGGCACAATCCCAATGCTGCAGGTATCCGCGCTGCCTTCCCACTTTGCCCAACGGATTGGCGATGGTGAAGAGGCGGTAATGATCCTTTTGTGCCTCCACAGTGCCGTAGCGGCAGCGTTTAAACAGGTACTTGGCCCCCTCGGGTGTTTGCCACTGCAGCTTGTGCTGCAACTGGCCGCTAGCGAGATCCCACACCAGACCCTGGGCGTCCTTTGAGATGCTGGCAATGCGCTTGCTATCCGGACTGAAGTCCAGATCATCGATTTCCTTAGTGTGCGCCGCCAGTTCGCCGGCCAGGGTCATTTGCGGGAATGTCCAAACACGCAGCTGTCCGTCAGTACCGCCGGTGGCCATTAGACGCCCATTTCCGCTGATACGGACTACGCGCTGCAGCGGCTCGGCGCCTTTCAGGAAATCCGTTTGCACCACATCCGCCGCCTGTATGTCGAAGCGCAGGCGCTGGAACTGCCGCAGAATGTCAGCGGCGGAGGCGGCTGGCTTGTGTCCATTGGCCACTGGCTCCACGCCCGAGTGTACGTTCCGTTGTCGCACATTTCCGTTTTCATGCGGCCGTTCAGTGGGCGCCGGCTTGCCGTCCCCAATTCCATTTCCGTTTCCATCTTCCTCGGACTCGACGCGCGGCTGGACATAGTACATCTGACAGTGCGCCTCCTGGCCGGCGCACAGATAGCCTCTTCGGCCGCCGTTGCTGACGGCAAAGTTCATCACCACATTGGCGCCGGTCTCGTGGCGCAACACCTCCTCCGCACAGAAGTGGCTGCCATTGTGATACAACTCGTAAATTTCCTGCAAGAAGAATCACAGATTAGGGACGCCGATCGATTTCTAGTATCGAAAATAATTCCTACAAAGCCGTTCGCCACGCCCGTCTTGCTGGAGCCGCCGCCACCGGCAACCAGGATGTGTCGGCTGGTCAGCATATCGACGGCATACAGCGGAAAGTTAACACGGGCCAGCAGGCCGTCGCTGGCACGGCGGCGGGTGGGGGCCATATTATCAATAATGGATGACAATCGACCGGACAGCGGACGAGGGGGACTCGACTTTTATCAGCTCAGGCTGCGGCGAAGCAGGCACATCTAAATTGGGTCGCGGCGCTAACAAAGTCCGGCGGCTATCGCTGGCTGGGCACTGCTGCTGGGACCGCTCACTGGTGGTCACTGCTCCTCATCGCTTACTCCACTCAACGGACTTCAAGTTGCACCTGTGCCGTAGGCCGTCTGTGTTTTTAGGCCGTGAGTTTACTCAAAAATCCACGTACACTGAATTAGAGATGTGACCAATATATTAAATATCAATATGCCGATAGTTTGTATGAAGTTAAAGCATATGACGATATAACGTTTGAATATTGGTGTTTTTTATATATATTATTCTCCTGTATTTTTACCCGTTTCTATTATGACTCATATTTTTCTTTAGTATTGTGTGAAAAAGGCAAAATATTTATAGAAAAGGAATACTATTCAACATCGATATATCGGCAATAAACATTGACACTTTTTCACCTCTAATTCCGCGATCTGGGCGAGAAAAATACTCTGTTATACCGTTATACACTGTTGAGGAAAAGGTAAGGAAACTGGCTAAAGTGACGCAGTGCCAACCTTATAAGCTGTTATAGAGAGGTCTAAGACTCTGATAATCTCGTTAACGTAAGGGTAATAAATTGACTTATGGGTGGCAGACTCTAATTGAAAAATGGTGAGTATGTGGTGAAAAACGTAACAAGGTTCTACACCCAGAAAAGTACGATTTTTGTATATTTATTTATAAAATTACTTTGACAGACTTAGTGAAACAGAAATAATATCAAAATCATATTTTTCTTACTTGCTTAATTTGGTGGTAAATTTAAAAAACACTTTAAGAGACTACAATTAAAATTGTTCCTTTAAACATTTCTTGTAGACTGTGTTAATAGTTTTTTATTATTCAACTATATATATGAAACACCTAAGACATAGTTTTTGAAAATAAACGGATATAATACAGTTGCGTTTAAGGTTTGTTTAGCGTCACACAGGTAGTCGTCCAAATATAGCTAAATTGATTTAAGGCCCCGATTGTTGTCCGACATTTTATTGTTCACTTAAAGAAAAGCGAAGTTCTGAACATTTTTAATGGCTAGATGGACTCACTCTCTGATGCTGATCTATAACCAACCCAATACTTGTCAATTTAATTAAAAAATTGACCCTATATTGCTTATTTGTAATAATTAATTCATCATCTTAAAATTGTCTTACGGCGCCGTAATATCAAGTTTATAAGTTCAGTTTAAAGATTCAGGAGGTCAGATTTTCCAAGTGTATCGCTATTAATAAATCGCAACAACGAAAACAAAGAAGCACAGAAGAAAGAAATGATTCAATTGGGTTATGTAGACTTGGCTTTAATTTCGGCGCCTGAGAACCGGCTTGCGGACTAACTGACGTTCAATTTAAAAATCACATTTGAATTGCAACCGCCAAAAAGCGACAAACATACATATCGACAGCTGTTATATTTTCCCCTTCGTAAGCGCAGCTTCCCAGCAACAACAAAGCACAGCTGGTGTCCACCGACCGCGACGTTTGTACTCACATGATCATAATAATAGGTACACACATTTGCGCAGCCTGCTTGCTCCTGAAATAATTTTTTCTATAGGTTCTTGTTCTTTGTTCTTTTTATCGCGGTGTAGCCACACATCAACAAATAAAATACAATAAATAGGTTTTTTGATTTAAACATTTAAAGTATATACGAACAGTTTTAAATTGTACAGTGGCTTGTGTGTACCTATTAGTATGATCATGTGTGTCTGTTTGGGTATGTACCTCGCTGCTTCGCTTTCCTTTCGGCTTTGTGCTGCTTCCTGGCGCATTTGTGTAATTTTCGTCGACGCGATCGCAACGCTGGACGCAGATCATTTTAATTCGTCGACTTGTGAACATTTGAAAACCTAAACTTTTGTGTTTCCGTCTTCGTTATTGTTATAAATAATAAATACGGCCGTCAGATTTCATAGACAGCATCTTATTTGTCGGTAAGTTTCCTTAAAGTTTAAACTTTGTATGCAATCCGGTTTGCGCCGGTGCACGATCCCTTTTTTTTCGCCCACTGCGCAGTTGCCAAACAACAGTAACTTGGCGTTCTTGTCTCTGCTGGTTTTTACCCTTGCACTTTCTTACTGTTCTTTTTTCGCTGTAATGATGTGCGTGCAAAATGTGTGTGTTTGTGTGGGTTTTATTGCTGTTCTTATTGGAATGATGCTTTGTTTGCCTACACATGCTATGTATGTGTGTATGTAGGGAAGTACGCTGAAAGGGCAAAAGCGGGCCGACAGAGGGAATGCCAACTCTGCGACACTGCTTGTGGCGGAATACATTTACAATTAAAACAGTCGCGGGAGAAATGATAGCACTAAGTAAATATATCTTACCCCATCACAATTAATCGTACTTAATTTTGTTATCGAAATTGTGAAATTCTATTGCTTGCTGTTTTTGTATGTACTTGTACTTTTGTACTTGTATGTATTTACATATGTACATACATGTGTATGTATGTATGTATGTACCTTCAAACGCATTGGGATGGTGGGCGTATTATCAATGTATTACTCCGCGATAGAGGTGAAAGCAGAAGCTGCGAAAGCCATCGCCACGCAAAAGCAGATTATTTGCTTAATAAAAATGTCCCATATTATGGCCTTGCCATCTTGCCTAAATTTCGCTTGCAAATTCTCCTGTTTTTTAGATCTGGCAACGCTTTATATTTTTACAAAACTTCGCTCTTCTTAGTACCAGACCGAGTGAAAAATCAACAAGTTCTTATTGTTTTTATTTACTTAGGAAATACAATAAATCTTCTTTAACTAAATAAAATTATGACCTTGCGGTTTTCTAGAATATTTATACATCTATATTTTGTGATATGTATTACGGTTAAAATTTAAAAAAAAATATGATTACTACATTATAAAGCTGGTATAGGAACGATCATATGATTACAAAAATAATATGCAAATTAATCACAAATATAATGGACGTTGATGCACTACGGTCAGTACACTCAAGTGGTCCTTTCGACACCAAGCACGTGCTTGTTAGGGTTAGGTGTTAGTAGGCGCGATAGGAGAAAGTAAAGGTAAAGGTAAAGTTTGCGAGGAAATTAACTACTAACTAATAAACGTTGATATTTTTTACATAATCCATTAGAAATTGATCGGTCTTTCCAAAGTTAGCTTCCTTTTCTTATCTTGATTATATTTTAATTAATTATCTAAATATATTTATTATTTAATTATCTATAATTATTTTGTAATTTTTCTACATATTTCTTTTCAGAATTTTTATGTGATATTTATTTAGTTTTTTCTGTATTACATTCCATTGGGAACAACAAAATCAATCAAAAATGGTTAACAAAACTATTGATGGCGAAGGTAGGTGTTTTTTTTTATATTTTCTCTTTTTATTATATGTTTTTAACTGAAACTTTTTCTTTTTCTGTAAATCAGAATTATAAAGCTAATATAATAATATTTATTCACCTAACCAAACCCAAGAAGTATTTTTTAATTTAAATAAACCATTATCAGCGATAAACTAATTTAAATGATGTACTAATGTGGTTTTATTTCGATATAATGTATGTTAATTAGAAAATATATAAGTTTATTAAATAATACTAGTTTATTAAATATTGCATCAATATGTTATACCTTTCAGGTTGTTTCGATCAGAATATGTATCGAAAACAGAATCTTATTACGAAACAGTCTTCAGCAATGACGTTTTACAATTCAATATTTGTTGTAGATTCTTTCAGTTTTCTATTGTTGTAAATCAGGCAGGAAAAGAACACAATTTGTGGCAAGTGGCAATGGAGAATCGATTTGTTAACTGCCAAAGAACTATTGCCATTGCCGCCACACCACCAACAGCGGTCAGTGGACCTTCCATATCACTTAACTGCCTTCCTCGGTGTCCTTTTTCTTTGCAATTCGCCTGAAATGCGGCAGTACAACTTTTTCCGCACTTACAAACTAACACTGTCAGACCAGACCTATATAAAACGAGTTAATAAACGTCAGTTGTAGCCACACAACACTCATACATACAACTGCAAAGTGCAGTAAAGAAAAATCGTTATTATTATATATAATTCTATATAGCGGACGAGAAGGAGAGCGGACAGTAGGAAGAGAAAAAGGAGCCTAGTTCAAGGCACTGACGACTTAACTGTCTGCTGTTTGTAGGATTCAAAGATTATTATAATGAAATATGATATGATATATACCTATACATATATCTGTCCAGATATTGAAATTATATACTTATATTATATTAAAATCCGATTTAAATATCTGAAATGATGTAAGTTGGCATAAAGGGGTTTGCCTAGATCGACTTGGCTGGTGATAATGTTCAATACGAAATACATTTAATAGTGTCGAAGATATTTTTTCTTTTCTGACTTTACAACTTTCTATCTCCATGTACCCTTTGGCAGGGTATTAATAGGCAGTCCCACAAACTATGTAGGCAAACGTTTTTCGCAAAAGTTTATTGAACTGGAAGTTGAGCGCGTAGGCCCCTTCTGTAAAATGCAGCAAAATGGCAAAGGAAGCTTGGGCATGCCGAAGTTAAAACACGTTTTTACACACACTTTAAGTCAATATAATATGATCCAGGGTATTAGTTATAATAATATCATAACAGAGAATCAAGAGAAGGCTTTAATTCAGTGTCTCCCTTAGTTTGACATGATTTGGTCCAGATGTTCCTATCTCTGGAGTCAAAGCAATAAGGTTATGGACGTGCTGTTTCCCCCACAAGCTAATGTGAAACATGCAATAAAAATCAATCACAAAACAAAGGGGCTAAAGACCATATATATGTATATACATATATAAGTAAACATATATAACATCCCCCGCATAGCTGTCATAACATATGCTGCGGCATAAAGTGGGGCTAAACTGACAAATATTCGTATTGCATGCCTTCGATAATTACGGGTGCCGCATATGCATGCATTAGTAAGCAGTGCAAAAGAGTTTCTGCGGAACTTTCATTAAAGTGGACATTTTATGTTGCTGTTGCTGAAACTTGTCGTTTGGCGTACACACCCCTTTGTTGTGGTCATGTACAATTTACATACAATACATATAGAAAAGTGAGGCATAGTAACCGAAACATACATAAGTGCTTCAGTGGGCTCTGTGGTTTTCATTGAGGATGTCCATTTAAAAAAGATCAAAGATACTTATGTTGTAAAATATATACTAACTTGGGGGGCAAATGGTATAAAAACTAAAAATGTACATGGTGGAAAATGCCAATATTCTTAGCAGAAACTTTAACAGCTCGCGAAACTTGAATAGTAAAAGATAAGATTTAATATTTTGAACATCGATTGAGAAAATGAGATTATTCATCCGATTTTGATCAAAATCTGAGTGAGAACATTGACATATTCGACTAGCATTTGTGTGCTAACACTATGGGTGTGAGCAGAGCTCGGGCAGCGAACTTGCAGACTCGCGAGTCAATCCATAGGGCATCACTGCTCTAGTCTCTATCTGGGTCGATTGTTTATAAAGGAATTTAAACATAGATATTTTGTTTTGGACAACAACCTGTACACAAACCTTTGGGCGAAATCGGTTAAAAGACCAAGCTGCCCTTTGGGGTTGAAGGGGAGTTTATGCGTTCTTTTCCCCTCTCAAAAACCATTCCCTTTTCTGCACATTTGGCAATGCATTAATAATGATGTGTGGGCACCAAGCACGGTATGGAACGCATATCACGTAATGCGTCACGTGTTCACAAGCAGTTGCGTTGTACGATAGTTGGTAATACAACAAAGATTATAAATAACAATAAGTAGTGGCTATTGCTCTCTGACAAAACATGGAAATATAATACTTAATAAGTTTGAATTACCCTCTGCAGGGTTCGATCATGAAACCTTTCAAGATCTGTTCAAAGAGCAGTAATTCGGTGTATTTCAGAATAAATTTGGACCTTAAGCAGGGTACATTTTCGTTACAGGGTAACTTCGAGGCGAATAGGCATGCACTTTGTGGCATTGACTCCTATACGTGTATGGTCAGACCTGGTGCAGACGACGGAGGTGGAACATTAAAGAACTTTTATAGCCGGAGTTTCTATAGCTCAGAGTACTTTACTGCTGGCTAAATTTTCCTCGCCGGTACAGCTTCCCCTTCTGTTTCTGGACACGTCCGTCTTGCATCTTCAACTCAAATCTCTTGAGGATGTTGATTTTTTATTCATACCTATAGGTGTGTAAAATGGCGTCGAGGTCCCCAACCTCAGGTCCCTCATAGTTTCGTGTTTCCGGTTTCCGAGCTGCGCTTTAGCCGGATGTAAGGCACAACAATTCACAACTACAACAAACCAGCAACCCCCTGGATAAACTAAGCCTAAGTCCCAACAAAATAAACAAGTAGAAAACGCAATAATTTCAATTAAATTACAAAAGCTTCGTATCCTAGCTCAGCATATTTTGTAGCATTTTGTGTTTTAGTTCAAATGGGAGCGTAGGTGGTAGTGGGAAGGCTTGCTGATAAGACGATTTCAGCACTTGGGCGCAGTCAGGCAGAACTTCTAAAAAAGTATAAAAACTAAATGTTTATTTTACGGTGCATAGAAAGTTATATATTTATATTGGAAAGACTTTAATTCTATTAAAAAAGTAACTGAAGAAGTGTAAGTTTTTATTGGAAGTTTGATATTAAACTTTTTTAAATATCAAAAATATGATATATAAATGTGTTATATATTTATCCATTAAATTCATTCTAAATGTCGAAGAAAATATTAAAACTACAAAGAAATGACAATGACTACAAAGAAGGGTAAACCCTTTTCACCGGCAACCTTTAAACTTTCTTGAATATAGCAAATACGAAAAGACAGCACAATTAATCTTAAAGAAAATAAGGTAGAAGTTTTAAATTAAATATAAAGTGGTACATACATACATGACTATATGTACTCCTCGTATGTATATAGATTTGTGTGTAACTATGTAAGCTGGTTGGCTCTTGTACCTGCAATATAATCGAACTTCAACCGCTGCTCTGTTGTTCATTTGGCTTAGTCCTTCGTACAAGGAAGGGGGGCAGGAAATACGATCTGGGAGGTTAGTAGGTGCACTTTTTCTGGGGGTTGTAGGTATTATTTTGCAACGACGAGACAGCAAATGCGAAGACGACGTACACAGTGGGGTATTTGACCTCATCCTTTCTATGAAATCAACAAAATCCTTATCTTTGCAAAGACACATACAATTTGTTTAAAACTAGAAACTTAGTAATTCGGAAACATATGTATTATGGTTCCTATAATATGTTTTTTCAATCTTTAAATAAATAAACTTTTAATAAAAATACAAAACATTTAAAATCACGATAAATAAATAGTATATTTTCCGTGTGTTAACCCCATATAAGAGGGGGGATTAATTCCTTGTTTACATTGTGCCCCCTTATTTAATCCGCCCTTTTTTTGGGGTCAAATACTCCACTGTGCGACAGCGAAGATTGTTTTTAGCCAACATTGCCTTTTGAGGGTGGTTATAGAAGATGGAGAGGCTCTGACTGTGAGTCATACAAAAAGACGATGACGAAAAAAGTCTGCAACAGGCATCGAAAATCTACCTGTACATACTATAAATACATACATATGTACATCACTGTAAGCGAGGGTTGGCTTTTCATTGTTTTAATATAATAAAATACATAAAACATAATATGTGAATATGAATATCAATTTCGATAGTACCCAAAATCGGGAAAATGTGGGTTATATCTGTTTTAATAACGATATGAACATTTATCGGCACAGTAAAATAGCTGTGGCCATATTCATCCGCTTCATCGTCTTCATATTTAGTTCCGCAGATATCATATGAGTATTTTGCGAATGCGTGATTTTTAGAATTTAGTATATATCGAAATGGTCAATCTAAAATTGGCTTAATTTACCGCTGTAATCTTAAACAGAAAACTGCACAAAGATATGAATAGACGACATCCTCAGACGTGTTGATCTATCTAAGTCAATTGCTTGTTTAGTAAAGTTTGGTTTGAGGGAGAACATTTAATAAGCCTGCAGTTGTTTTGGCGATCTATGGATTCAATCCCATGATTTTTTATACCCAGAACCCATTGGGTACAATGGATGATAGAGAAAATTGGCAGATTAAAGCTTATTTGGATATAATATAAATATACTTGACTAAATACATACGAAAATGGATGATAAACATTGGAGTCACTTATTAATAAAGTTTCTGTGTGTGCAGAACTTCTGTAACATCTACATTTTTGTTGTCAGCTCCAAAGGGTTCTCCTCATCATGTTCCTTGTAACATTTGTCTATATTTGTCAGCATTTTTATAATTTTTTGCATAATTAGACAAACTTAATAAGCCATGTCAATAAGCCTTTTCATTTTCCCGAGAATGCTATGGGTACTGGGTATTTCACAGTCGAGCACACTCGACTGTAGCTCTTTTACCTTTTTAAACTTACTCCATTTTAGAACTAAAGTTAAATTTTATTTAATGACCTAAAGAGATCAAACATTGTCCCTTAATATATTTTTAAAGATAATGCCAACTTTAGGATCAGTTTAAGCAAATTAGCCCTAATTCCTAAACGTTTAATATTTATTGTTATTGCAGCCGCATTTTAAATGTGTGTTTCCGTGTATTTAACCCAACTTTTTGTTGTTCTTTAAGCCAAACTAGAAACGAAGGGACAAAAGCAATTCCCGGCAGGCCTCGTCGTTGGGCCTCTATGCCTTCTCTCTGCTCTCTCTACTCTGCCTCGTTTGGGCCATATTGTGACTCATCGGTGGCTCCAAGTGCGGTTTGTTCAGCTGGCGCCGTTCTGCTATTCAAATTGCCGCTCTATATCCTTGTCCCCTTTCCGTGTCCTGGGTCGGCCAGCGGAACCCGACGCGTCGCCAGCTTCACACTCCAGCCGGTCCTCCGACTCCGGACACCAATTCGCCTTTGCTGTGTTTTCGGCTTTTGGCTGCTTTTTGAGTCATCGCCATTTTATTTATTGTTCTTTGACAGCTGCTCTTGCTTCCTCTCTTTTTGACTTTCTCTCGGACTTTTTAAGCTCGTCTCATTTAATTGTAGTTAATAGTTTTTCGATATTCGAAAACGTATTTCGAATTTCTCTCACTTGTCTGTCTGCGGCATTGCCAACACAAAGTGTTTCCTGCCAAAATCAACGTTAAGCGAATGGCGTTCAAGTCTAAAATATTAACTGATTGTTTTAAAAATACCTTATCCTCAAAATTATAAAAATTAAGCGTATTTTCTAATATTAATTATAAAATAAGGGAAAAACAAATATATTTAAAATTATATTAATTGATCATTAAGACATAATTTGAGGTTTACCTAACTTGAGGTTAAATTTTATCATTCATTTAATAATTTTTGGGAAGAAAGGTTTGTTCAGACACGTTTCTATTTATCATCAGTTGACATTTTTCAATATTCAATTCACTATTGTCTTCAATAAAAATTAAAGGATAAGAAAGTCTAAATCGGCTTACTTTATTTTTGGGAGTTATTTATTTACATTTAAGAATCAAAACAATATATAAGAACCTAGAATTCCCTATTTGGTTAAATAGTTTTCGGCCTGCTTCTGGGTTAAGGTGCAAATTGTCCGGTATTATGAAATCAGCCGGTTATATACAATGCACTTTTCGCTCTCTCACTCTCTATGTAGCTCTCACATTCTCTAACAGTCAAGCTGCTCCCAATTTTCGCAATGCGCAGTCGTCGAAATTCGAAATCGACTCTATTGAAATTTGTAAAGCAAGAATAAACAATACATTTTTGATTAATAAGAGGATTAGATGCTGTAAAATATGCAACTTTTTAAGAAATTCAGATTTGGTTTATGGTTAAGTTTAGAATTTTCTCTGTTTTTTTTTTCTTTGTACCCGCTGAACCCTTACAACTACAGAAAACGCTCCCCACATTCTACGACTCTCTCTCTTAGCCATTTTTCGCTTTCGGCTTACCGCCCCCGTTGCGGCGTGGTTTTGTCCTTTTTGTATGTGCTTTTTGTCCTTGCCTTGAGACGGCGCTGACGCTCACGTCGGCGCAACGATGGAGCTGGAGCCAGCCCTGGCTGTCAGTCGTTCGCGTACTGTTGAAAAATTAACATCGACATAATTTAGTTGGTCTTTGTCGTTCGCTGCGTTCGTTACATTTCGTCGGTGCCTTGATCCATTTTCAAAAGGATTTCGTTGAAAACAACAACAAAAATATTCACAGCTAAATCAATACGCTAAACAAATTACGCCGCGTCAAGAATCCCATCAAAAAATCATAACACAAAATCGGCACAATTGCTGAATTGGCTTTTGAGTTTTGTATACATAAATATACAAAACAGCAGCAAGTGGTTGCCCCGCCCCCTCCAAAAACCGAAACGAAAAATTCAAAACCGTGTGCAACTATTTGTTTGATTGATTTTCCTGCAAAAGTAGCAAGGGAGTAGAGCCCATAAAAACGCAAAGCCAACAATTAATCCACACATATCCAAGCCATCCACTACCAGTTACTCTGCAACTTATTTAGTCGGGCAAAACAAGGAAAGCAGAGCTCTTCATCATGCTGATTGGATTAGTTCGCGACTCGGTGATGCAGTGCTTCTGCCATACGTGCCGAGCACCCGGTATTCTGCCAGCAGGTAAGCATTCTGCATCCCGATTTTCGCATTCGAAACTTGGTAACAGTTTGACACCAGCAAAATACGAGTTTCTTTGTCTATTTACTTATTTAAATGCTTTTCATTTGTTGAGCCAGAAAGGATGTTCTTGTCTTAGTGATCTTAAAAAAGAACACTGTTTCTCTGATTTCAAATATTGATTTCGATATATTTTTTTAGTTTATACTAGGGTGTTTCAGAAATAACTAGGAGTTAAATTCAGTGTAAATTTGTCTTTTTACCTATTTATCATACCTTTTAAAGTGGTATTAAATCCATAGTGATATCACCTCCAATATAGGTGCTAAAGAGAGGTTATATATATGTATCATTTATTACATTTTTATCCTAAAGTGTTATGGTTTTGTTCATACTCTTACAATATATTTTGTATTGTTACTTTCTACTCTAACAATATATTTTATATTGTTACTTTCTACTTAAAGGATTAATGACTATTCTCGGTAGAATGTCACGCAAATTGTTTTGCTGTTGTTTATTAAGGGTCACCCAAAAGTCATGGTCAACTCATACTACTCTGTTTCTAGGCAATCAACATTTCCTCCTTCCTCTAATGCCAAAGTTGCTTTCAGATGTCCTTGCCTGTTATAAAGGCTTTTCCAGAAATCTCACTTTTGAGTGCGGTTTGTCCCTTAATTTGTGTCTTCTTGAGTGTTTTTCTTTTAGTTTGACAGGCAAATTATATTCAGTAGTTGGTAAAAGTTGTCATTTAAACAATAAACATTGGAATGGGGAGTGTTTAATCTTGCAAATTAGTTGCTGTCATCATATTTCATCGCTGTCTGTGATCTTATTTGTCAGACATTTATGGATAACAGCTATTTCACATTAACATCTCCAACAGTTCGTAAATCAATCAATCTCACACTCAACAGACTGCCTGGAGATACATTAAGTCATCGGTGATTTCACTATGTACTATGTAATATATACACATCGATGACAGACGAAAAATCAATTTCGCTTGGAAAACCAGTAGCCAGAAATCGCTTCTGGTGTGTAATCTTTCAAAGTAGTGTCTAAAAGTATACTTTTCAATATAAATAGAATTCCATAATCCATTTGAAACATCAAATCATTTACTTTTTTCTCTGACACCGCTGAATAACAAGAATAAAAAAGTATATATATAAAAACAACAGAAAGTAGGCAATAACAAATTTTTCCCCATCAGCCGCGACTAGACTATTTTAGTATTTGGCTTGCGTTGTTACACGGCGGCGTATACATCGCATGGGGCGCCAGTCAGCCGGCAACCGATGAGTCACCATCCAATGTCGGAGCCGGAGTTCCCGAGTACGACTTATATAGGCATGAAATTGAAGTATAGTCGTCACACATTCTAGGTGAAAGCCCTTCCTTCGGTGCACACAAATGCGTTTGGAATGTCTTAATACACAGTCCGTTCAATAATGCTGCGATTTGCCTGCTTATATTTATTTTATTGGAATATTAAAGCTCGAGTAATCGCCGCAAACAATCGCAAACCACACACTCGCACATTTTAAGCGATACGATTGCGCAATATGCACACGGACCAGCGAACACACAAGCGCAAAGTGACGACAAAGGACGGCATTTATTGATTTATTAACCGCCTCTTATATAAAAACGAGAAAAAAAGAGGCGAGTTCTTTGGCAAACCGAAGATTGATTACCCTTGCACTTGCAAGCAAATAAATTGGTCAATCAAATGGGTCCCAATCGTTCCTATGGTAGCTATTAGCAAGAGCCAATATCAGAGTTTCAAAATAATTACTGAAACTAGCCAACTAGAGAGATATAAACATTAGATAATTGAATCTTTTAAATTTGTAAATATAAATACCTAAAAAATATGATAAATAGGATAATTTCGAATCAATTAATTGAGCAAATATGTTCAGAACATTACCATTCCTATATTTCTTGGCACTACAATCTTGTGCACCATTTTGTATTCTCCCTGGATAGTGTATCAATGGAAAAAGTCAAGTAAAGAGCGACGCCTTAGTGGAAAAGAAAAATGAGGAAAATTGAGAACTTGCTTATTATTTTGATGTATTCCCTCTTCGCGTACATCAAAATAAGGTATGCGATTTAAGGTACTTGGCACAATGTGAACCTTGGGACGGACTGCAATTATATATAAAGTACGAGCACCTTGTACTATACCAATTATGATAAACGTTTTGTGAATTACAATAATAAAGTTTATATACACGCAAAACAATAGCCGTTTGGCGTTTTCTATTCCGATTTAATATACTATAAAATAATCGAGATTCGACTGTTTCGCTTTTACCACGAAAGCACTTTGCTACCGATTGGACTTCTACGGCTAGCGTGCGACAGAATTCAGACTTGGGAATTTCTAGTGCACTCTTTGCAACCACTTTGGTTTACAACGGCTATTGTAGGTCCTTTTATTTACTTCTTCAGGCAAATCTTTTTGTGTTATTTAATTAATTGAAAAGAGTTATGTTAAATTTAATTACTAGGTGTTTCACTGCCAAAGAACGCAGCTGAATTTATTTATATATTTCTATTTTTAGTTCCCAAAAATAGTAGGAGGTCAAATGCAAAAGCAACCCGCATACATACAAACATTCAGCTTTCGGGATTCAGATCCTGGCAACAATATGACAGATAAATCACATTAAATGCTGACAGACGTCAAGTTGAGTTGATTTGTCACTCCGGGCTTCGCTGTCCTGCAATTTGTCTTTATTAAGATATATGTACAATTCCCGAAAAGCTATTTCCACACACCATATGTTATTTGGCTTTAGAGACTTTAATAAAGTGTCTGTATTTTCGGTAGATTTTTGAATGGAAAGTGCTTAAAAATCTATTTAATTGCTCGTCGGTTAGTAATTACTCTAATTATAGAAGAGCTTATACTACGTTTTAATGAAAACTAGAAACCGTTCGTGTTCTCTCACATTAATTTAAAAAGCGTGACCTCCTGGTCCTTTATTGAATTGCCACCAAAAGTAAAATTTCCTTTTTGGCAAAGTACCAGTAGAAATTGTGAATGCATATAGAAAGGGATTCCCCCAATTTCCTTTCAGCACTTGGCTTGTTTTCCGCTGCCAACAAATTGAAGTAGAAAGAAGCATGGAAATAAAAAGATTTTTTTTAATAGCAATGTCGGAGCAGGGAAATCAAATTTTCCAAACGAAAGGCCAAAAGGGTTGGAACAGCAAGAAGAAAGAGTAAAAAAAGGGGTGCTATAGAAGGTTAAGTGTTCTCCCCCACAAAATGGGGGAGAAATGTGCTGGGTGTGCCGTGCCCTGAGTCTATGACAATTAGCGGCTTTACAGATGCTAACCGAATACGAAATCAAGGGCTCTGATTAATGATGAAAGTCTCGAGTGATGAGAATAGAAATATCGTTGAAAGGAATTAAAGACGCTAGCATTAAACCAAAAATGGTGGGTAGAATTCATGAATTCAATTGCATCCAAGCTTTAATAGTGAAATTTAGCGAAAGTACAAACTTTTCGTTTATTCGAATGTCCGCTCAAGAACTTTAACAATGGCAAAAGTATAAAATAATAATTAAAAAAACAAATTTGTTTGCTGCGCTTTTATACCTATTGTTACAACTAGTTTCTGAATTTGTATATAAATGTTAATATTTGTCCCAACAAATGTGGCATAACGTCTTGTCCTTGAGTTCATCAAACTCTACCATCTTTCTTTTGTATATTTCATAAACAAAATTCCATGGCTTCTGCATAATAGCATTAGAGCCATTTTTTATGGCACCACGTAAAAGATTTTCTTAAGAGATTAAGTCTGGGGATTGTGCAATCCATTTACCTCTTTGGTTGTTCTCCTGCTAGAAGGTCTAAGATGTCAACACAGACATATTGATCCATTATTGATTTAGCTCAATGTATTGAACGTTTACTAGAAGAAGGTTGTAGGTTGTAGCTTTTTATTGTTTGTATTCTGCCTAGGAAAGTTGTGTCAATTTTTATGTCTCAATTTTGTTAGTCACATATTTGATTTTTAAAACGCTTTATCCAGAAATACGGATAAGCTTCTTTTATTTAGTCATCTTAAATGGGAGCTTGGTGTAATCATACAGGTTATACTATATTCCCTATAAGAACGCGAAATCCTCCCAGAACTTCATGCCGTCATGTTCCTTCTTGTTTTTATTTAAGTTAAGCAACATATTAACACCTTATATAGGGTACTTTTGATAGGATATTCGTTGTAATACAACCTCAAGTTCAAATTTAAGGAAACAAGATTAGATAATATTCGGCATGGCAAGACCATATGGACAGTACAGAAGTTTCTTGCTACTTTGGATGAGACTCTCTGGGAACATTGGGTCTTAGGAATTGGCCACATCCATCAACTTGCCCCAGAAAACGTAATCTTATTTAGTTAGTTTCTGTATTCTTGGCAGAGCTCAGGGCAACTTTTTAACTCGGGCTTGCAGGATATACTATGTATATGTTTCGTTGATCACCCTCTGCGCGCTAGTATATTATGTGGGGACACTCTGTCACGTACTGGGTAACATTTTTCCATATTATCCCACCAGCACCAGTAGGCTCTGGCGCTTCTTTTGTTTCTCCGCCGCCGGCGGCGCCTTGTGCATGTCGCTCACGTAACAGACGCATACATAACGTAACTTAATTTTCATTTATTTTGTTGGTTTCCCTTGCCTTTCGTCTCCGCTCTGACAAATTTCAAATTTCAGCGACTTCATGAGTCTCCCATCGGCAGTGAAAGCCAATGTATTGGTCTTACGAATTCCTTTGGAATATTTACATGCACAAAATTATTATATGTAGAGAGATTGGCCCAAAAAAAACTACAAGGAAGTGGACAAGAGTGGACATCCTTGTGGCTATATGTCATCATCAGTCAACCGATTCAGAGGAGTGAGGCTCGACGGAATATTAACCTCATGTTTGCTTAGCTTATGCCATGCCTTTTGTGTTATTATGAGACACTATTATTATGACGCTAAGTGAGTCCTTGTCCTCAGACAGTTCACCTGATGTCCTGTTTAAGCTCTGATGTAGGCGAAACGTGTTTGTTTCCTGGTGTTTTCTAGGGACTTTATCTGAGTCTACTCCCTCAGCTCTCTACGTGATTGTGTTTCGCTGTCTGTTTCCTTAATTCAATTTTCTTACAACTCCAGGACCCACCTTTCTCTGGATTGTTTCAGAAACATCTCCTTTTTATAGTCGAGTTTAATATTTCACTTTTTTCCTGCCTTCTTGTGCCTATTTTGTTTGGAGTAAATTGCATTAACACTAGGTTTTTATCCTTTTGGGAGAGAAAATACTCGCACCTTAATGGTACCCAACCTTAGTTGGGTTAGTTTGTTCAGATCAAATGCCAAATGTTTTATCTTCTCCTCTCGCTGGCGGCTGTTAAATAATTCAAACGTGCTTTTCATTCTCATTACGACGCCCTTCTCTCGCCATCATACCAAGCCAGAAATTAAACCCTTCAGCAATGACACTGACATCAACATATGGCGCTCGTTTGTTTTTTGTACCATGTAGTGATGGTGGTGGCACTGACACGAAGCTGTCCTCTTGATAAATGCATGACGACTGCACTTTTACCCCCTCAAATGCTAAATTGTAAAACACATTTTGTACTCTGATATATTTTGCAGTTAGAGGTACTTGTGTTCAGATCAACGCTAACTTTGCCACAATCCTTTACTAATGTGTAAAATAAACTCAAAAAACCATTTCCACTAGTACCCCCACAAAAAAAGGCATCGCATACTTTTCTGGCTGCTATATAGCGAAACATGTGCTCTCTTCTATCTTTTATACAATATGATTCCATCAGAGCGGAAAACTAACGTATCCTCACAAAAATATAATTGAAGGACTCTTTCCTTGAGTATTTCGACCATGAAATGTTAATGCACCTAAGTGGCTTTAGTGTCCGAGAGTTTAAGCTTAAGTTCGGCGTCCTCTTTTCTCATTTTGCTTTATCTTCTGTGAAACCTCTTTCAGTGTAATTAGCATAAAAGTTTATATCCATAAAGGACACTTGGCAGAGAGCCTTTTTCCTGCTGCTTAACAGTGTTTTAATAAAAATGAAATGTTATTGTCGGTACTATTTTGGCTTAACCTCGGGTTGATGTTCCCCATTCACTTGGCCACAAAAATAAAAATAAATAAACAAGTGCGAAAATATTCATTTTATTTTTCGTAGGCAAACAAAAACATCACCAGCTGCTTTAACGAGCATTCCCCATTTGTATAATGATTTTCCATTAACCCTTTCGTATCGCCCTTAACACGTTTTGCATAAATGGGTCCTAACTTGATGAAATAGATAGGTTTATAAACGTAACCTTTCAACTCCTCGTCTCAAAAAGGAAACTCTTTCCTTTCCATTTTGTGAAGCATTTAAATTGCAAATTTATATTTTCTTTGACTTTAATAAATATTCCGTTCTTTTACCTTTGCTTATCTTTCTGTTTTGATACTTCACCTCGTGTTATTTTCCATCCAAAACTGTCAAACTGTTACCAATTCGAACCAGTTTTTAGGAAATATCCATTGTAATAATCTAATCTATATTCTATACATGCTTTCTTAACATTCTCAACGATTTTGATAGTCTCGAGAAGATCTGCGCCAATCAAGAAAAATAATAAAATCCGCTCAAAGCAGCCGCGACTCATCAAAAAGGTCAAATTTATAAGTAAGTATGAATTAATAAAAATATCTTTGGTTTTTGTTTTATTGTTCTAGTATCGAAAGATTAAAACAATATATTGAATGTTTGAATCAAAGATGGAAGGTAGCGTTTCCGACCTAATCAAATTTAAGAATTTAGCTTTAATGAATTTATGAATATATGAATATATTCTTTTGTAAAAATACGGAAAGGTAAAAACAGTAGCAAGTACATGCAGTACCATACTATTTTGAATATTCTACAAGAATTGTTCAGGGATAATTTGTTACATCTTTATCTACCTTTAGCCAACAGATAAAATCTTTTTCTTACTCGCTTAAAATGCATATTAAAGTGAATGAATATCATAGTGCAGTTAACAGTGCTGTTAATGAACAATTATTGCTGTAAAGCACCTAATTGTGCTGTAAAGCGCAGTCACAGAGTTGCTTTGGTTATCGAAATCACTCGAAACAGTTGCAAGTTTTTTCTTCTTTTTCACTTTGCTATCAGAAATTAGTTGTTCTCTTTCCGAGCCGGAAAAGATTTGACAGGGGTCTGTCAATTTTTCATGGTTAATATAAACATACTTCCACTTTGCGAATTTAATTATTTGATTCTACAAATTTATATAGCGCTCTTCCCTGCTATTATTTTCTGCAAAGTTTAAATAACTGCAACATAGTTTGAGCAATGAAATCTCAGTACCGGAGGAAAATATTAAAATAAAAAAATTAACACGTATACGCACAGAGTTCCTGGGGGAATTGCTGCTGGAGTCAAGGGCTTTGGCCAAGTCTACTTCGTTATCCATGACGCCGTCCAGACGATTTTGACATTTTATTACCACACAAAAGGCAGCAACAACTGAAACTCACACAAAAACAGAAGAGCAGAGGGTGGGTAGAATGACTCAATTTGGTCCTTCGGGTGCCGTCGGCAGTGTCGTGGTTCCACGTTTTAGTTTTTGGCTTCCATTTTTTTCTTCTTGCTTACTTTTCCACCTGCCGTGGATTTTTTTCCAGAAATTATATATTATTCTTGGGCTGTTAAACGTTGTCTGTCCAGAGAGCACGTATTGTCTATCAGACAGTTTCAATGCCTTATTAGATCTAATCAAGAGCGCAAAGTTTGTCCATCGTGCGATTAAATGCGGACGAAAAAGGTCAGATGTGCGTTATAAATAAAAATGTGACCAATTGGGTTCCGTGGAAATAGGGATTAAAATAGTCAACCCATGGAAAAGTCACAAAAATCGATTATTTTGAGTCTGCAGGAATCTATTTCTATAATTCCTTGCAGGAAAACATTTTTGTATTTTGGTTAAATTCTTGAATTTGATTCAAAATAAACCACAAATTAAGTTAAGCATTGCTTCCCTGGTCTTATGTTCGCCTTCAACAACAGAAACGAATATTTGTATTTCGAGTGCTGGAACTTGTATTTGTCTGGCATTGTTTGTTCTGGGGGGCATTTCCGTGTGGCCGCAGGCGAAAACTTTCTGTGCTCGAACCATCGAAACTTCAATTATGCATTAAGAGTGCCGAAAGGGTACAGGGGAAACAAGGATAGGAGGGGATAGTTTGGTCTAAAAAGCTTGCCATGCTTCCAACAGACAAATTATCCAAGCAGTGGCAGCATGTTTGTGCCAGGATAACATCAAGCCCAAAACCAATCCCCCTCCTAACCACCTCCCGTACAGTTCAGGATTACTGGACGCTGGTCTCTGCTCCGTCGGCATTTGCATATATACCATATACATGGGGAACAGGAGTTGAGGAGGTCGAACATAGCATACCAAAAATATAGCAAATTGCTTTGCTTGGGCGCTGAGTTTGCTCTTATTATATGAAAATTTGCTAAACGCCAATTGAATAGTAATAATATGGCTACTCTGGGAGGCTGGTTGATGAAATAATCTATGCTAATGCTTGGCTATTGATTTTCCCCAGAACGGAATAACAAAGTTCCTGTTTATGCAGCTCCAAAGAATTGCCAACATATTGTCTTGATTTAAAACGTTTCTGTAATTAAATTGTTTCTTTATTCCCAGGGCTGATTGGTAAATTTTATAGGTTTTCATGAGATATAAAATAAAGCTAGCTTCTTTTCTCGATATTATTTCACACGCACAGAGGGAAGGCAAGGACCTCTTCCTGCTGATTCCGCATTCAAGTGAGCTGCTGGTGCCGGGTCCTTGCTCGCAAGCCCACAGTCTATGTGTGTGTTACCGCAAAATTGCATTGCGGTTGGTCTAAGCCCAGAGGAGCATAATTCTGCATATTGTATGACTGGAGGGCAGGGCAGGACACCATTTGCATTCTCCCTTTATCCCAGCCTTAGAATCCTACTGCCTCTGTGTGATGATGGTAAATATTTTCATTGAACGTATGATTTTCACACATTTCCCGTCTTTTGAAAAATGTTCTGGTTGGTGGTGCTCCCTCCTCCGACAGCTATATATCTCCCTAAAGCCTTAAATTCTGTTCAGTTCGTTGTTAAGCTGTAGAATAGCTGCACTCGGAGAAAAATGTTGCATAAACGTCCGGGAAATATTTTTATTTACCTAAAACGATTTTGTAATATTCCTTTAGGCAAGTGTACAGTGTACCGAATTAGATGCCATTAGCTGAGCTCATTCGTCATCAAAAATCCTGCGGAAGTATGGAGCATTCGATTTGCGGCAATATCAACGTGCGGCGCCACATTGACGAACGTTTCCACTATAGGGCTTCATAGTTTCAGGTTTAATTACCACCAACAATCCACCACACCCCTGGGCACGCACACAATCTGCTCCTAGCTATATCCAGCGCTCTGGGGGAGGATTTATACTTCACCTGCATGTTGGCGGCTAATAAACTAAATTGCTATTGGCCATAAAACAATCTTGGGAACCAAGGGGGACTGTCGGACGGACAAACACAGCACAGAGGACGTGAACCAGGACCGAAGAAGGACCTTCAGTCATAGTCACAGGGGCTTGACTGGCTTCAACAATCGGCGATGACAACCACAACAAAAACGGCAACAACCGCAACGCCAACAAACTAATTTAAACGCTTATAAAAGCAAAATGTGCACCCAAAGGCGTAACTAAAATGAATTCGCTTGAGCTCGATATATTGATGAATCTTTACTGACAGAATTTGTATGATTAAAAAAAAGAGTATATAGTTTTCTTGCCTTTTAAATTATATCTTCGTTAAAAGGAATAATATGACTGTCAAAGTCTAGACGGCTTGATTTAATATACAACAATAGAGACTTAACTAAAAATGACAGATCACACAAGGAATATTTCTGTTCAATAACTAGATTTTGTACAGTCTGTTTCGCTTTCATCACAAAACCTTATTAGCAAACTTCTCTAGAAACTGGACTTCAACATTTTCGCGGCTATATATGTACATACTAACGCGTTACAGAATTCAGACTTGGGAATTTCTAGTGCACGCTTTGCAACAAATTTAGTTATACTAAATGTTTAAGGCAAGGAATAAGCTGAAAATGTTGTTTAAAAACTCCCATAATTATCAAATAAATATAGACAAAAGACATAATTATACATACCTTGAATAGTGATGATGATGAATAATATAATATGTCACATACTTTATGGAGTTGGAGATGCCGTCTTTCGCCTCTTATAAAACGCTTCTATCTTCTATTAAACTTTCCGAATTATAGAAAAGTTTAAGTGACACATTTTGTCTTTGTGTAATAACATTTTACAGTAATTTACGAACATTTTTAGCCTGCTCTCTGCACTGTTTTTCGACCTCCCCAAGCATTTCATTTGTATTTCCTTTGTGTATCCACCAAAACCGGCGACACATTCAACAGAAATTAAGTTTTCAGTCTCGGGGCGTAGCGCGTGTAAATTTCTTCGGCTTTCACATTTTCTCTTATTCTAACCGATTCTTTTTTTTGTTGTTGCTGTTTTTACCCCTTTTTGCATCCGTTTATGTCGGAGGAAACAACAACAACCGTACAAACGACTACGTAAATGGATGCTATTGTTCCGTTTTCTTCATTTAGACGCCTGGCAGTGTGCTTAAATTTTTCACTCTGTTTTGCGTATCCTTAATAATGCCTCACACGTCTTTACATTCGTCAGAAATAATTTTGTACTTTGGCGAAATGCGGGCTGCTTTGTTGCTAATTTCGTTTCAACTGCTAAATGTAGGAAATAATACAACTTGCTTACTTGTTTTTTCTTTCCACTGTTGTTTGGTTTGATACTGTTATTAGCTGCCAGCAGTGCAAACTATGCGCTGTGAGCGAATGGGGCGGATTTCCCCCTGTAAACAGGATTGTTTGCCCAGCCCGCAAGTTTGTTGGCTTCCCTTGTGGTTACGAGGGCATTGACGCTATGTTTTAGCTGCTGTTTAAAGCTTAAGCTTCATTTTTAAAGGGAATTTATCTTTTGGGAAATTGATTTTTTTTATTATACCGTATACCTATGCTATTAAAAACCTAGAAGAAACGCTGAACTTTAGTGTCGCAACAACGCCTTGCCGTCGCAAAGGTATGCCATGAACCTTGGGTTGGATATTTAGTGATTTTTCCTAACTTCGTATTAGTCCTCTTGCATGCTACCCTATAAGATAGCAGTATCTCTTGCCCTTGATATAAAACCTCTACTCCGACCGTTTGAAGAGGCTAACATCGTTTAAAATCCATCTAAAACCAGAGAAAAGACGTCAAGTAAATGTGAAATGGAGCAAAGAGAACTGCGCAAACTATTGGAAAATCAATAGTGCTATGACCTTTTCCATAAAACAAACAAAAAAAAAAAGATCTATTTCAAGTATGTATGCATTTACAAACAAGTTGGTGGATGTAGTTGTGAAGCGCATAAGCCGAATTCCCAAGGAGGCATACTGCAGTGGCAAGCAAGAACTTAAATTTGTTTTTAGGCCTTCGACTGACTTTTCATTTTGGCATCTTTTTATCGCCAAAATAAACACGTCGTTTGCAGTTGTCGAACCGGACGGATATATATACATATGTATGTTTATACATAACTATAGAAACTATATATGTATTATGTGCAGTACGGAACTTTTTTCCGATTTGATTCTGTCTAGTCTGAGCCAAGACTTTCCCGGTCCCGTGTAGACAGGCAATGCCATAAAGGTGGTTTTAAATGACAGGATGTTTCTGAAGCCATTTGGTTACGTAACTGTCTAGAGCGGAACAAGCCAGAGCAAATAAAAAAATAACTGAAAGAAAAGAAACGTTTTCCTTGAAAAATTGGATAATAAAAATATATACCCTAGGAAGGTATTTACCATGAAAGCAAAGTTCTTACAGCCTTGCAAATTAATTCAATTCAATTAAGTAGAGTGTTGTAAAATACCTAAGATACCACCTAAGAATTAACTTAAATTCCTCTTTTAAATAATATTAATCTAGTCTGCGACTCTAACAATCTAATAATGATATAATGATATTTACACAAAAATATATATATTTAATCTCATCTGGATTACCTTGCTAATTATTTCTTTATTTTCTATCTTTTTAGGTAAGTGTTGCAACGCAATAGTTTTGGTAAATGTATAACTGGGGAATCCATTAAAATTGCAAAGGAGAGTGCTATCAAGGCGGGTTCTGTAAGAAAATTCAAGGAACTTTTAGTGGCATTGATCAGCCACTAGTACCCAAGATAGGCAGACTTTTAAAAAATATACATACATACTTTATTTTTGTATCTTTACAAATATAGACCAGGGTTAGATGAAATTAGTATGTAGTACGTTACTTATCTTAAAGCTTCTATTGTCTTTGTAATTACTGTGTAAAGAATATACAATGGAGTACCAGGTGGTATGCCAAGTAAAGGATTCTTTATTCCCTACTCTTAAGCGATGAAAATTGTTCTGTAAACTTAGCTAAAGTTCTTAACTTTTCTTACCAACAGTTTCTATTTATTTGTCACTTGCATTGACCTTTTTTTTTTGCGAAACCATCCTATGTAGCTATAGATGGTGTAGATTGGCTTCGTCTCAGTGGAGCGGTAAATGCCGACAGTCTTGCGCCTTAAATTCGCCATCTCTTTCGGAATCCTTCACTCGTTTTGGCCATGTTGTTGCTTTCGATTGGCAACCGAATGCAATTAAGCGACACAAATCGACTTGCTTCGAGGTGGTGCATACAGAAAGGGGTTGAAGGATGTTGAGAGTGGTTTGTTAGCCAGCCAGACGTAAACTGTCGCCAAAAAAAAAAAACTCAACGAGTTACCCTAAAAGCGACAGCAGCCACCGTTTGATATTGGCTTTGCAGCGCATGCCAAAAAGGACACGCTACACGACAAAAATTGAAACTACATTTAGCTTGGACAACAACAATAGCTGCCGGGACGGCCCAAGGCATTCATGATTCATTTTTTGTGTCGCTTGGATGTAGTCCGTTGCATGCATCACAGTTGCAAAGTCCTTCACTTCGCTCAGTTGCTCTGTTCGTTTAGTTGGTGAATTCCTGCGCGTCAACAGCTTAGTGGAAGAGCAAAAAAAAATCGAACAGTTATAAAAGGATTTCAAAATTTGTCAGCTTAGTTCGGCACAAAATCGACACTGTTTCCGGGTTTTCCTGTTATCTATAATGGTGGCCATCACTTTGAACTTGAATAGTAAGTAATGTCGTTCGCCAGACATCGATCTAACTGCTCGGCTACACAACGGGTCTGGGTTTCATTACTGTTGGAATGTGAAAAGCAAATTTTCGTCGTAGGCACATTTTAATTAAACCTTCGAGCTTACAGCAGAGCCTTGCATGGTACGCCCAATAAAGTTACTGCCTTGATAGATAATGAGGTGGAAGTCAGCCTGGCACACGCCCATGCATCCCCTTTCTACAATAACATCACAACTGCTGACTCATACAAGTAAAGCAATTAAATATAAGTTAAAATGCTTTTATGAATATTATGCAAGAGGCAACAGCAGAAAGCTCTTATAGTTTTTTTTCTTCTTCACACGAGGGTTTTAACGAAAAGTTTCTGTGCTGAAAGATAAACTTACTGCATGTGGACTTCATTAAGTTTAAATATGCTTTACACATACATAGGTTTTTATAAAAAAAAGTTATGTATGTACTATGTATAACCTCATTTTCGGGTATGCTCCATATTTATACACGGGGATCTTCCATTATGAAATAATGTAGATGTTGCAGTTGAATCACCTACATTTAAAACGCTACAATGGAATTGTACATACATTGTACACACATTTGTACATCTAATATATTTCTTCATATCGGATTTCCCAGAGTGTATATTATATTCAAATGTTAATACCCCTAGAAGAGGCAGTTGTTTTAAAGTTTAAATTTATGCTGTACATAAGAAGTAAGTATAAAATAACTTTAAACTTTTGCATAATTTTAACAACTGTTAATTCTTAACCAATCGAATTTAAACTGTTTCTCTCAGGAATTGAAAAGGAAGTTTTGATATATGTAAACTCAATTTAGCTGATTTTATCTTGTATTTGAAATCATTTACATGTACATAACTATAAAAATATATTTGTTTTTCATATCTCGTTATATTTCGATGCATACATGAAATAATCGCGCATAGAATTCGAGGTCTAATAAATCGCTTCATTCAAACTAACCCCATAGGAGCAATTTTGTATGTTATCCCCAACCGAATGCCTGTTTGGTCTGAGTTTGCACACGTTGTTGGTCAGGATTTTTAATTAAAAATGCGAAATGTCAACGGCTCATTTTATTTCCGCTTTTATGGGCAAGTGGCAAAACTCGCTTTCTTGCTTTCTCTTCCGGAAAAAAGGGGCAAATATTTTAATTGAGGTCAACAATTTTCGCCATGATGTGCCTGAATGTGGACTCATTTTATGTTGCTGCTCATACAGGTACTTGCAGAGAAGATTTTTTTGCTATGCACCCTCTTAAGTATTGATGTACAAAGTTCTTACTACAAACATTTCATTAATGTTTTGGAAAAATTGTCTTCCAACACGCTTACTATATATATTTGTATAAGGTTATATTTACAAATATATTGTATAATACAAATAAGAAGTAGATTGTGTATATCCAAGATTTTGAACTAGCATAAAAATTCAGAATGAAGGGTATTTCCGCTTAACCAAAACTGCGTTCAGCTTTTTTTTTAAGTCTGCGTTTCTCTTTTTCCTACCATAGACACGTACATTAACCTGCAGGCATTAAAGGTTCTCACTCCACACATATGTACATCGATGTATGAATCATAAACATAATTTTTTTTCTGCACCGCTATAATGGCGAACAATCAAATGCACATAAATTGTGTATTTTTATTACAATTAATTATGCATTTTGTAAAAAGTTAACGGCGAAAAAAATGGAAATTGCGAAATGTAGTTCTAGTAAAAAAGGTGTGTTCTTTGCATTTGCTACAGTTTGCGGCTTTTTCTTTTATGTAAGGAAATACAAGAATAAAAAGTACAAATGTTTTTTTTAATATAAAAGGTTAACGAGGAAAAAAATAGCTTAATTTTTTTAGGGCAGTAATTTGCCTATGTTATCGATAAGTAATTCAACCTCATATAAACATGCATCTTTAACGAAATGCACAAAAATAACAAGGAATAATAGCAGATTCAATACAATAAGTTTTATTATGCCATGATTTATTAAACCGGAGAAACTTTACAAGAAACTCACATCACTCGCCCAGTTGAAAATACATATTATTAAAAACGTAGCAACGTGCAAGGCTCCCTAATTTTTGGGGGATTTTTGTGAATAGAAAACGATCGAGTTGGCAGCTCCGCTTCAGAAGAAATACGAACGTGTGCGAGCAGTAGCATAGCTTTTCCAGCCGGGCTCCCGATTTGTGTGCATTGAAAAATATATTCACCGAGAGAAGAGGCATTGCGGTTTCGAGTTAAGGTTTATTCGGAGACATGTAAGTTGGATAAACACATCTTCAGAAATGTTTTAAAAGGCAGTGCAAGTGCTCTTTCTCGCTCTTGCTGGCTTTATAGGCGCACGTTGCCTTTTTCATTTACGGGTACATAAACGCCTCGTATTTCGTAAACACAAATACAACAGAAGGGCATGAGTCTTGTAGATTTTTCACCGAATTGTTACATATGTTCTTGCAGGGGAATATACATATACATATGTATATATGTATGTATATATGTATGTATATATGTATGTATGTATATATGTATGTATATATTTTCCCATATTTTTTGAGGAAACTTGTGAGGTTACGTTGAGCTTAAAAGAGCAGGTGCCACCTAACACTTGTATTTAGAAAACTTCGGGATATCTTCTTAAGCCTGTACTTGTACCTTTCCTTTCCCCTCCAGCAAGATGGCCAGCTCGAGAAATTTACCTCCAGAGCGCCACTTTGGGTGTCGGTGCATCAGCTGCACTGCGAACGACTTCGTGGGCCGCCGCTACAGCTGCTGGTTGTGCCCAGGCTATCATTTATGCGGCAATTGCTTTGACGGCGGGATGATTCCTATTACGACTTCCCACCAGTACTATCATCCGCTGAAGGTGAATTATACTCTTACCGAGTACCAGCTATACTTCGAGGGCGACGGCGGCTATATCAAGGACAACCCCTTGATGCAGAGCTACAAGTGTGCTCTGTGTGAGGTTCGTGGTCTTAAAACCTTCAGCCTGTACAAACACATCATCGACTTTCATCGTTCCCATTCGGACTACCAACCATACGTCGATATGGTGATCAGTCATTTCCAATTGGAAGCCTCAGTGTTCGACATCACTTTGTCCGAGGAAGAAGAGCTGGTCTTACGAGAGTACCGTGAAACGTCTGACTACTCAGTGCCGACTTCGGGGCGCATGAACCTGCTTTACGCCCAATTCCGCGGGGGAAGCTTCTGCGAAAATGGTTTGGATCTCGCTCAACTGCTTCTACAGCTGAAAATGCTTGACCTAACATCCCCCGACTTTACAAAGCGTTGCTTTGATATCCTGAGGCAGTCCTATGCGATTCGATCCCTGCAGAATGGTCGGGAGGTTAGGAAGACTGCCGATAAATACGTCCGTCTAATTCAGCACGAGATGATGACCGGTCTCAGCGAGCGTCGTTTCCGTCTAAGTCGCATATCTAGCGGTACAGCGCACCAGGTTAAACGAAACTTTCAACTTTTCAATGTAGCAGAAAGTTTGCCGACCGCTGCCGCATCCTCGGCGGCCACTCGCGAATTTTTCCTTGCACTCCAGCAGTCCAAAGACCAGGACGCCCAGGATGTCACTGCCTCGCCGATGGTACAGGGCAAGTCTAGCCAAGCTAGCTTTCTAGCCGAAACGCAGCCGATACAAGATAACAACACTGACAAGAAGCTCTTCCTCTGTTCCCAATTTCTGACGACAACAAGTCGCATTCGCTCTGGCAACCAGCTGCTAAGGGCCAACTTCATTGAGGCCATACTCTGCTCGATGTTGGCGGATGAAGAGCTCAGCCCCGAGCCAGTGAAGCTGTTTGACTTAGATGCTATAAAGAATTTGCCAACCGAGCTAAGGAAGAAAATAACTACCGTTTCTTGGAAGCCACTCGCACGATCAAAAATTTCTCCATTGCAGCTGCAATATATAAATGATATGAAACACTTTTACAAGGCCCTCGACGAGTACAATATCAAATGTGACAATCAGAAGATTGGCCCCTTGACAGGGCCAGATTTGAAAGGCGTTGAGGTGCCAATCAATTTGAATAACAATCAATTGGCCGAAATGGATGATAATGGCGGGAATCAATCGGAGACTACTGAATCGACAAACAATCCAGAGATCCCAGAACCTGCTAGATCGGACTCGGAGGTTTTGGAAATACCCAATGCCCGTATGATTCAAAGCATCGATGTTATTATCGACAACTACTTTGATGGCCTTGATAATTGAGGTACTTCGAGTGCAAGTATCATCATATCAAACGCGCAGCAACAAACAAAAAGAAGCATTTATTTACACCAGTAGTGCCCACACACATAATTACATTGACACCATAGACTAGCATTTCTGCGAGTTGATCTGTGATGTCTTTGCCGACAGAATACGAATACTGTCGGTGTGAGCAGAGGTCGGGTAGGAGAAACTTGCAGATTGGCTGATTTACACTTACAATACAAATATCAAAAGAATAAAAAAACAAGCTGCGCAAAAACGATGTAGTATTGTATTATACCTTATTTTAACAATCCTAAGAACTACCTTTGTGGAAAATGGATTTCCACAGGATAGGTCGATCTTCTCAAGGTTGGGGTTTGATTCAGTGCGTGTTCGTTTTTTTTTTTGACTCGAGAGCACTTATGCAAATATGACATTTTGCAATGTGGGGAGTAGAAATAGTTGTGCGTTTCACTACATATAAACTTAGAATATGTTACAAAATAGTTACAGCTGCAGAAAACAGAATGTTGACATATGTATGACCATGAAAATCAAATCTTAACATGGACTCGATATAGTTAAGAATTAATTTATAGAAAAACGTTTGAAATAGGATTAAATACAAACACTTTTTGCCCTTTCTCTCTCTCTTTTTGTTATGATTTTGAAATCAAGTTAGCAGTGCTTTTCCATTCCAATCAGTTGGTAATATGTTCTGCTCGGTTTAGTCTCTATTACGAAAAGTGTACGCTCGGTATCAGTTTACAAAAGCTAGCCTGAAAAAATAAAATAAAAACAAATCGTTGAGTATCGGATATTATCCATTAGTGCGAAATGTCTTCAAATATTCCGCCGGTGCACCGTCAGTGCTTGTCCTGCTTGGTCCAGGGAGACTTGGGGCGCCGATACGAGTGCTGTGTGTGCGGGCCGCAGGTTATCTATTGCGGCAACTGCTTTGACGAGGGCCGCAACAGTCAGACTGACGAGCACAAGTTCTATCATCCCATGAAGGCCATTTACAATCAGGCCTATTTTGACATTTACTTTAGCGGCGAAAGCCTGGTCAATGGCGATGCTCCGCAGAGCTTTAAGTGTCCTTTCTGCGAAGAGAGGGGCTTCACCGCCGAGGAGTTGCAAGTGCACGTGGCAGACAAGCATATCGAGCAGACGGAAGGCCAAGCTCTGTTTGGCATTCTGATGGGCATGAACCGGCTCGTCCCGGACCAAGCGGAGAAGGCTGCTGTGGCCAGTACTGAGGAATTGGGAGCGGGGGGAGATAATAAGGGTAAGTGTACAACTGCAAAAGGGGGCAGCTCTTATCTCATGGCTGGGAGAATTTATAAATCGAAATGCTAAGTAGAAATGGTCTTGTCATCTCGATACATCTACTTTTGGCATTTTATTCGGTACATTTTAAATCAAGGGGATCGTGATACTGAATATTAGCCATTTTGTTGTAAATACTAATGGAAATATCGATTTCACACAGCAATTTTTACGTAGAAACTAATCTCAGTTTTGTCTGAGAAAGGGAAATTGTTAAATTATTTTTAGAAAATATATACATGACAACTAAGACACGGCCGTTTACAGTAGAGTAAATTATCGAAGTGTTCGATGTTTATGAAAACATCGATTAAAAATCGATAAGCATCGATGTTTTTAGAGCTCTAGCTTACAGAGGTGCAAGGACAATATTTTTTCATGCCATATCTATCACACTACAAAAATAAAAGAGTATATATATAAAGTGAATAGATTTTCTGTTCTTCTAATTTTATAAGTTTTTACAAGAGTTATGAGTACGAGTATTCATGGAGGTTCATGTTTCCTTCTCAGTTAAAGTTATGCTTTTCCAAAAAATAAAGAAAAATAAGAAAGGAAACTGAAGGATTTATTTTACATGCAATAAATATTCTAGAGATTTAAAAATGGGTTTTACCCTATTTATTAAAATAGTAAGCGAAGGGGGGACTAATTTATATTTCAATACTCAACAGAAAAATAAAAATATTTGGAAATAGGCGCAATTGATCTCAACCCTTAAGAAGATACCAGAGCTTTTAAAGTTTTAATGTATTTATATTATTATAACTTAATCTGTTGTTAGCTAGATTTTTATTTTTCATAAATACATTTAAAGCGAATGTATAGTTAAAAATAGAAACAAACAGACTGACAAACGGGCAGAAGGGCATGTCTAAATCGACTAGGCTGTTGATCAAGATATATTTTTTTTATTATGGCGTCTTAAATATCTCCTTTACTGCGTTGCAAACTATATTTATCATATCCAAAGGAATAAAAAACTGCAAAGATGACGTCACTGTGCTCGGATGGGGAAAAAAGCTGAGCTAAGGGTAACAACAGTCGATCCACCCTCAACCACAACTATCCAAGGCGGGGCACCCCAATGCACAAATATTGAATTACTGTAACCAAAGCCCCCCCCCCCCCTTTTTTTTCTCCATACAGCCACTGAAATTCGCTGCCAGGAGAAGTCCCGTGGAGGCCTTAGCTATGAGGTCATCCTGGCCGAACCGGCACCCAATGTGGCCGTGCCTAAGCGTCCGGTCACCCCCGGCAAGAACGTCAGCGTTGAGGAGATTGAGCAAAAGCTAAAGGCGGCCGAAGAGCGTCGCATTGTAAGTACAGGAACATGTAAACGAATTTTTTATTAAAGCGCCAGTTCAGCTTTTTTTTCCCCTGATTTTTCTTATCTCAAAAGACGTGCATTTCGGTTGTAAATGTTACTGAGGTCTTCAACATGTGTACTTATAATGAAATATCTTTTGCAGTCTCTTGAGGCCAAGAAGATGGCCGATATATCGAATAAGCTGGCCAAGGTTGAAGAGGCCACTCGCAAAAAGGATGAAATCACTAATGAGTTCATCACCCAGACCAAGGAGCAGCTGGAGTCCAAAATGGAGCAGCATGTGGAGAAGAGAGATGCCATTATTAGCGATATGAAGGAAAAACTAAAGGTATAATACTACTATACTTACCACCTTTACCATTAAAAATAATTTGTTGTATTAAATTTAAACAAATCGCAGATCCATGCCCAGGAGATAGAGAAGACGCGTGAAACTTTGGAGCAGCAGAAGGCCAATGAGCAGAAGGCTATTGAGGAAAAGCTAAAAATCGCCCAGTCGTTGCGCGATGAGAATATTAAGAAAATGTTGAATCGTCTAAAGGAGCATGTGAGTGTGTGCGACAAATGGCATGCCTTGTTAATAACACTTGAACATATTCTTTATCTTTATCTATGACTAGGAGTGTATTCTTTAGTTTTCTTTTATTTGTTTAAAATACAGATGTACACCACCATCAGCCATTATACATTTCTGTAGTTTCTTCCTATATACATAATTCATATTTTTCGATTTTTACCGTAATCAAAACCAGACAAAATAATTCGGCAAGACCGAGGAAATGATCTTCAAAGGCAACACTTTAAACCTATAAGAAATGTGGTCCGCTTCTGGTTTATAAGGATAACAGAAAATAGCGCTATATAAGAACTGTATCGATATTTTATTGAGGAATCGATATATATATATATATCGGTATTTTAACGTTGCGATAAGTCAAAAATCTCAATTAAGTTCTAAATAAATTAAATAATATTTCTCTGATATTTTTCGATAATATTAAATTTCGATACATGAAAGTATGATTTAATTTCGATATATGAAATCTTTCTTCGATTATTTTAATTTGCAAGGGTGCACCATTATATTATTATGATATTCTGCAAAATAAAAAAATATACATACATCCCTCAACAGAATCAAATAATTTTCCTATACAAAATGGTATACAAATGTGTGTGTTTATTCTATATGTAAATAATTATGTGTTTGATCTCATGTACATATCATTTATTTGGTTTAATTTCTCTTATATCCTCTCATATAGAACACAATCAAAATTGCCGAAATCAAATCGCAGAACGATCAATTGGAATGTCAAAAGCTCGAGGAGAAGGCACGCCTTTATGAGAACAAATTGTTCGCCGCCGAAATGAAGCGTGAAAGGGAAATACAGAAAAAAATTGATAAAGTTCAACAACTAGTACGTTTCTGCCACAAGATTATGCCCTATCTTTGCAGTACCATTAATTAGCAGACGTGATGGCATTAACTGGGTACTAATTCCTACCTTATGCTTTATATTTATCTTTGCAGGAGCGTCGTGCCGAGTTAGTGCGCCAGAATAAGGCCCAGGCCCAGGATATGGACGGCCAGCAGAGCCCCATTGCCTCCTCCGGTTAGAGAGCAGGCTGTTATGCACCGAGAGCTATGCAGAGCATGGATCGAAATTACTACTAACGCAAATAATAGCAACTGCGACAAAAGCAACAGCAACAACAACCACACTGCATACAGAAACACATATTTCCCGAAACAAAAAGCAAAACAAAAAACCTTTAAGCAGATTACCAATAAGCTTCAAAAATTTCAAGTATTATACGGAAGAGAAAAGGAAAAGCGAGAGGAGTGGAAAGGCTCAAGACTCCGACAAGCGTGCTGGGAGTCACGGACATCAAGAGGAAAAACTAAAGGGCAACAAAAAAAACTATTGCATACTGCAAATTAATGCAAAATACATTTATTAAAGGAAATTTACAATTAACACAAGAAAAAAAGGGGCTGGTGGAAAAAATCAATCGCCGGTCATTTAATTTTATGAATTTGCTTTACACTTTCCTTTCTTACATTTAAATTTTGAATTTTTGAGTTTATTTTTGCTTTTTTCATGCTCGATATGAATGTATTTTGAAATAATTTGCACGAATCCCCAAAAGCCATGTGTACTTGAAATGTACTTGCCTTTTTAAATTGTAGTTTTAATCATTTTCAACGGATCTTTCATCCATATGAAGTACATGTATAATTTAATTTATTCATTTTTACAAAATACAAAGAAAAACAATCAAAACACAAACGTAACGTATATATTTTTTATGTTTTGCATTTTGTATCTACATATAAATGCATAAGTGTCAAGCTGAGGAAATACATAAGAAATGCTTATAAAATTAAATAAAAAAAATACAAATGGAATACACGATACGAAACAGGAGGCATTTTTGTTTTATTTACAAACAGCATTAAACATTAGGCATTAAATATAAACAAACAAACAACACGATACAATAAAAATACTTACAAACATATTCATATATGTAAAATATATGAAAATGCATATTTTGTCTAACGTCAAGTATTTAGAGAAAGGCGATGCGAGGATTTTTGGCCTCGGGTATTATGGGTTTATTCAAAATTAGTGGGGATCACAAAAAAAAAAAAAAAGGAAATAACATTCGCAAAAGGCAAGACGAATATTTAGGCAAAATTTTTGGGGCAAGACCTGAGAGTTCTTCCGTTTTTATTTCGCCACACGAAGACTCGGCAAGGTTAGCTTAAGCTTATATCTCTTAAACCGTATAAATTGTGTATTCGTGTAAAACTACATATGGCTACTACAAATGAATATTCCCAACACAAAATGCTCTCCCAATAAAATACAATACAGCATTCGCAACACAACACAACTCTACACGCACAGGCACGAAGAACTATCCAAAACATGTGAAAGCTTTCCCAAAAACATTAAAGAAAAATTACAAAAAAAAAAAAGAAAAGGTAAACCATTGCAAGTGAATCAATACAATTGATAAAATGCTTCGATATTTACTCAATTTACTATGTATTTATATATATAATCAAATGCAATATTTAAGCCCATGAAAACTTTTGTATTCGAAGTGTAAACGTTTGTGTTTACATTCATCACATTTACATATGTTCTCGATACATAACCCAGAAAAATTGCTTACAAAAACATGATTTCTAAGTTGCTTGCATAACATTAATTAAGATTACATAAGCCAATAAATAAATGATCATATAAGCAAGCAAAAACTCTTATAATAAATGTATAATAAAACTGCATAATACAAATAAATGAGATATTTATAATTGGTATATAAATCATTCGCAATTTGGCATTTTGACAATTTGGCAATTATTTTTAAATGATGGTTACTATAGGTTGAACTTTTGTGTGCAGACTTTTCATATGCATGCATTAATTTTATGATTTGGGGGAAAATGTGTACATAAACATAGTTTATAGTTATATCCAGTTAATAGTTATATCCATTATAGCGATCATAAACTTCTAAAATTAAATTGAATGTGATGCAAAGAGCAAATACTCATAAAGCACATCCGTATATTCATTATTTGAAATCAGATACAATTTTGCTAAGCCAAAAAATACTCGACAGGAAGTTCTCACTATCTCGCATTGGCTATACAAAATTCTTTTATCAGTACACAGTTTTTAAAGTGTATCTGGTTGAGTAAATAATAAGTTTAAAAGTAAAACTTTTAAAATAGTTTTCTTTACATTGCTGCAGATGGTATTAGAAAACAAACTATAACCCAGAGTCGAGATCTATCTTATGAAATAAGAGTTGCCGCCCTAGTCCTGAATGGTTCGCTCCTGTTTCTAGGGCCTTCAGTCGGTGCAAGGAGCGTAGAAAATAAATAAACCTGCTAAACGAAAACTTTCCCGAAAAGTATGGCAGCGCCAATTTCTCCAGGAGTCTATTTTCTTGCACAGCTTGGCAACTCCCAAGGCGCTCGAGGGCTGCATATCTATTTTAATGTGACCTGCTCCTGCGTAGGGGGAAAATCCACATCTTTTTCGGGGGATTTTTGGTATTTTAAACGGAAAATCTGGTGGGCACACTGCGTCTGATAAATTCCAACGGATTGTGAATCACAAAATAAAAATTAAGTAAAAAGTGTATAGCAAACAACACACCCCCAACTTTACACACACAACACAATGGCCGCCACCCTCAAGCCCTACCTGACCGCCGTGCGCCACTCGCTGACGGCGGCAATGTGCCTGCAAGACTTCCCCTCCCAGGTGGTGGAGCGACACAACAAGCCGGAGGTGGAGATTTGCTCCAGCAAAGAGTTGGTACTCACGCCCGTCGTCGTGTCGCGAAACGAGCGCGAGAAGGTGCTTATCGAGCCCTCGATTAACTCGGTGCGCGTTAGCATCGCGGTGAAGCAGGCGGACGAGATCGAGCGCATCCTGTGCCACAAGTTCACCCGATTCATGATGCGCCGCGCCGAGTCCTTTATCATTCTGCGGCGCAAGCCCATCGAGGGATACGACATTAGTTTCCTGATCACCAACTTCCACACGGAGCAAATGTACAAGCATAAGCTGGTCGACTTCGTAATCAGTTTCATGGAGGAGATCGACAAGGAGATCAGCGAAATGAAGCTGGCAGTCAACGCCAGGGCTCGCACCTGTGCCGAGGAGTTCCTCAAGCGCTTCTAGGTGAGTATTTCTAGCTCCTGGAGACAATTACTTAAACTCTAATGCCCATTTCAGGTTCAATCGGCGGCTTGTTACGACGCATTTAGTATTTCCATATCGGATTCAAGAATAAAGACGGTTTTTTTATTATGTATTTGCCTCGAAATGCTTTGTCCTCAATTGGGAGCACTTGGGCCGCACCACCACATAACCACGGCGTTCTCATAAATCACTTCCTGCTCCGGCTGCAGCTTATCTTCTACTTGTGGCTCTACAGCAGTTTCCGTGACGTTCATGGTTAGGTCGCTTGGATCTGTACCGATAAAATGATATTGCCCCGAGCTGGTGGCCAGAATCGGCAGCATCGGGTTCAAGGCGGTTCCATTGCAGCAATCCTCATGAAGTGGCAGTGAGATTACTTTTTGGTCACCATCCATATTCCATAAATTGAGGGCACCCTTCGTGTCGCCGCTTAATAGCCAACTGGGACCTGCTGCAGTCAGGTCAAACTGGATGCGTTGGTTGGTGTCCACGTTGCGCCGGAACTCAGCCAACGGCGCCTTGTAGTTGCGCATGTCCCATTGCAAGAGTTTGCCGCACTTCCGAGCTCCGCTGAACAGATAGTAGCTCTCACCGGACGCAGCCTCGGAGTAGCGCAGCTGGGTGATGCCGCCCTTATGGCCACCGAGGGTGAACAACGGGCCCTGCTTGGGGCTGCAACGGAGGTCAAAGTGCTGGATGTATCCGTGCCAGTTGCCGCAGGTCAGGGTGTTTGGATTATCGCTGGTCTGCGCAATGCAGGAGATGGCGAACTTTACGGGATAATCGTCACAGATTCGACCGGGCCTGTAATATGTTCGAGGATTGAGAATTGAGGCATTGAGGGTTCGCCTTGGAGGGCTCACCTGCTCGTGTCAAAGATCTTGATGCAGCGCTTGTAGCCAGCAAAAATCCGCTGGCCATCGGCGGAGAAGGCCAACGAGATGGCCGCCATGACTTCGTCGACAGCGTCGTATCCACTGTAGCTGCACCGCCGCGACCCGTCGAAGGCGTCCCACATGTGAATTGGTTCGTGCTGCCGCGTGGCCAGCCAGCTGAAGGAGAAATAAAGTGGTTTTTAATGTGATATAGCATTGGATTTATTAGCTACTCACAAGCATGATTCCGGCTGCTGGCTGTTCATGTGCGGATACCAGGCGCAGTCATAGACCGTGCCGCCTTCGGGCACATGCACTGCCGACTGCAGTTTCGTCAGATCGCGTCCCGTCGTCTGCATGGTGAGTGTGGAATATAGATCGGCGGGCAGCTCCATAACATGCATGCCGTCCAGATGTACCGGCACCAGTAGGCATGTTCCATCTGGGGACCAGTAGCAGCCTTTGGTGTAGTGCTGTGCATCTGCGGATGAGCTCCAGCAGCGCCGTCCCAGCTCAATGAGTCTGCCTTGGAAATACTTGATGGGAGGAGGAGCTATAGCTTGTTCAGTTGCCGCCTGCTGACCATCCAGCGGGTCGGCATTCGTTGGCGTCGTGACTTCCATTGTGTCGTCTATGGCGATAATGCGATCGCTCTCATCTTCTTCATCCTCCTCCTCCTCCAGCGATGTCTCCGCCAACTGGCTCGTTTCCATCGCTGCGGTGGTATTCACGGATGCGTTGTTCATTTGAAGCTTCAGCTTTAGTTTCTCCGCTTCCGAGAGAGTGACACTCAGCTTGGGCAGCGACATTTCCATGCTCGACGTGGCCATGGTGCTGCTGAAGCTGACGTTGTGGTTAAGCAGTGACGCGGACAGATCGTGGTCCTCCTCCATGTTGCATGTACTGGTGGTCAGATCTGGTACCGAGTGTCCTGCCATGGAAGTTGTCCTTTTTTCTTAGGGTATACCGGCTTTTGGCTTTCTTCCGGTTGTCGCACAAAATGCTGAATATTTTATAGATCTTAGTAGCTTCCTGTTATCCAAGTTTTAGTATGCCACTACTTTTAATAAGAATAATAAACGTTTGTTTTGTTTTTGTGAATTTTTAATAGTTTTTTAGCACTTTTTAAATGAAAATACCATGGAAATGGAAAGCATGGTCACGCTACAAAGTTCATATGGAAAAAGAAAACTAGTTCGCTGTCTTCAGTGGTTCACGATAAGTCGATAGGTTATAGTTATCGATGCTTAGGCGGTATAAAGCTTTGTATTTAAACTAAATAAATTAATATCAAATAAATATTAATATTGCTTTTAGTTGTAAATAAACGTAATTGAAATTAATTGAATTTAACTTAACGCAATATTGTTTTACAGTTTACATTATAAACCTAACTGGAACTAAATCGGAATAATTTTATATAAATAAGTTTGCGATTTCCGATGACAAGGCCACACATTGATTGAATATATTTTGTTTTCGACGTTTATTTCCCTTTTAAATTATATAAAAAATTAAAATAAATTTATTTATTCTACAAATATTTATTAATTGAAATGAAAGGCTAGTAATAAAATGACTTCGCCGCTAGGATACCGAGCAACAGTATGTAATCAGCAATGGAAACGCCCGATGCCTTGTTCAGTGCTTTCCGCTCCAACTGATAGAACATGGCAGAGACGCTCAGAGGCAGGGCCACCAGCTGCTCGGAAGCGTCGAACTCCAGGTCATGCCGATGGCCCAGAACTAGGCGTCCGCTCTCCAGAACCCTTTGATGAGAAGCTGCTCCGTCAAGCAGGGTCAGATCTGCGACATGGAACTCATATCTGACGCTTAAGAACATATTGCGACAGGTTAGGCTTTGCTGAACATCATCGTAAACTCCCAGCACCATTGGTGGAGTTTCATTTGGCTTCTCTGGGTAGTGCAGCTGCAAGGGCAGCCACTTTTCTGGCTGTGGTCTGCCCAGCTGTGAGACAAACATCTGACCCACCTCCTCCAGGGAACTGCAATTGTAGGGCAATAGCTGGTTCCATATACGGGACTGCAGGCCCTCGCAGTATTCAGTATGGTTAGCGTTTTCTTGGAGAAGTGGCGCTGCTTGTTGGAGCTGGCACTGTTTAACGATATCCACACCCAGGCGCAGGACTTCTCTCTGGTCTAGCGTTGGTTGGCAGGACATTTCCCGCAACTTTCGTGTGAGCAGGGGCAGCCAGTTAAAGTCTTTGGAATCCTGTGACGTATGAAAGTAGCTTAATTGCCTCTGCTCCTCGCTGTTGTTTTGTGGCATCATTCTGGAGACGATTATGGGCGAGCCGGGTAAGTATCCCAGTGGACTCGAAGTGGGCTTAGCATATGACTCATTCAGAGCTATGAAATTCACTTTATAATGCAGCCACAGGGGTTCATAGTTATCCTCTGTAAAGGGTTCGCCTTCAATCAAAACTCTGACTCCTATGATATTTGTAAAATTGTGGGTCACCTGAATCTCTACTTTCTCCGCTAAAATCTCTAATTGTGTGTCATTTTCCCGTTCTAGACAATGGAATTTTCCGTCGTCACCATTTAGACAGACCTCAATGGTTAGTCCTGCCACATCTCGCTCGTCTCTGTCATGAGGCTTGGGCAACACCTCATGTGTCGAGGTGAGATTGAGAAGGCTCCAGAGACTCTGTTGCAAGTGGGAAGAGTTTTTCATCAGGCAGTTGCTGCTCATGGGCTGCAAATGTCGAATGGACTGCTTCAGTTGGCAATGCGGGCCCTCATAGGCTGTGGGCAGGTCAAAGGTGGTCAGTTGTTTGCTTTCCAACTGCAACAATTGCATTGGCTGTCTGAACTTGTAGTGAGATTCCGAGGATGAAGCCTGCGCGGAGGATTCAGTTTCGTAGGCTTCCAAAAGGTCCGGCCATCTCCGATAATGCGAAGCATCAAAATCTGCGATCAGTGGCGGCGTCTTGGAGGGCCTCGTGTTGCTGCGAAATACACAGAGCCACCCATCGTTGATCTGACAGGTGGGCAGACCGTGGGTGTACTGAAAGTCCTCTAGTCTAGACTGAAGCACTGGCAGAGCCAAGTCCCAGTGGCAATCGAACACTCTTCTGGTCTCGGGCGGGCAATCGCGGTCACAGCAGCAGTTCAGATCGCATTTGTTGGACTGCAGATCGCAGGAGCAGTAGTAATGTGTGTTGGCCCTTAAAAACAGCGGATGGGCAGGAGCATCGGTGGCATTCAAGGGTTGTACATCCGCCTTCGGAGCCAGTGTTGTGGTGGTTGATGGTGCTTCTGTGGTCCTGGGTATTTGCTGTGGACGAGGTGGAAAGATGCTGCCGGGAGTGCTGGCCACCTCGGCCAATGGGCTGACGGAGCTGCCAGTGTCAATGCTAGCGGCAATAGTGGTAGTTGGGAATTCCGTAGTCGTGGGTGGCAATGTTGATGTAGGATTTGATTCGTGGGAAATTCCTATTTTAAGTGTAAGTGACGGTAATGTGGCCATGCAAAGCACGACCATATAAAGTAGCCTCTTCATAGCTACTTAAATTCCACGCCGTAATCCTCAAACTTTCGAAATATTAGACTTAGATCAACGATCACTTTTCCAGAGCTCAGGGTGTGCAGCTTGTAACTGCGAAGCAAATAAATAGTATTAATAAATAATTATTTATAAAAAATTATCCAATTTCGTAGCCTAGCGAATATCTCTGTTGGCGCTCTGCCGACACACGTATGCTTTCAATATTCGTGAGACTTCGGCAAAGGTTTTCGGGTACGCTTTGTTTTCGTCGCTAATAAATAATAATAACAATATATTAATAATAATTACCGCTCGACTCCCGAGTAGAGCAGATCCGTTTTGCTGAGAGCCGCTCCTCCGCCTCCGAATTGCTCACGGACCGACTGCCACCAGCCGTTGGGCGCGACCTTCCAGGTGCTGATCTCCAGACGATGAGACCCTGGCGTGGTGGGAATGTGAACAAAGCCGTAGCCCACGGGCCAGGACTGCTGCAGGACGTTGACGGCGTAAACCTCCACCAGCAGCCGTGGCCAGCCGAGAACGGATGCGGCACTCAGGTGAATGTCCAGCGGCTGGGCGAAGTCAGAGCAGTTCTGCAGCCGATGCGAGCCCACGTGACTCTGACCCTGCACCTCACCCTGAACCAGGCGCCAGGCGTTACCTTTCGAAGTAGAGAATTAAGGACTAAGTGCTTAGTCGGGCGTGCAGGTGTATTATGCCAAACTTACCGCTCTGCAGACTCCACTTGCAGTACAGGTGCGGTTCGGCAAAGTCAACTGCTTTCAATATCTGTCCGATTATGTGCACCTCCGCCATCAATTCATGAAGATTAAATGATACCTTCTGGCCGAATGGTTTTCGATTGACAGCCAGCCCGAAGTTTTTGGGTTTGTTGTGTTGGCTGTTGTGGCACCACACCGTTGGCAACGTAACAGGACAACGGGACTGGGGCTGCCAACTCAACCGGCACGTGAACTGGTTCAAAGTAACTAAAGGTGGTGGTTGCACTAGGGCTTAAAGTGCATTCCTTAGAGACACAACAACCCCAAACCATTATACGCGGGATGGACGACGATGGGTAATTATCTGACAACAATAGCAGGTGCATTTTCTAAAATAATACCTACCTCAAGGAGTTACAAACTGCCTATATGTGATATTTTTGGTTGCGCCTTTATAAATAGTTACATTTATTTATCGAGAAAGAACAAGTAGAGAAGGCAACCCTTCACTTATATATACTTATATTTTATAACCTAGCAGAATATGGCCCGATAGCTCTTTAACTTTAACTTTAATTTAATACACTAATAAAATGAAAGGTGAGCATAAATATTGTTAAAGAATTGTTAAATACGGTTCTTTCTTAAATAAATATCTTTAATTACTTAAATAAGTAATTATATCGGGCGGAATTGCATCTTCTTACAAATTGACAGTCTTTCTTATTGATAAATACGATATTTCTGCTTTTATTTCGCTTAAAAACAAATACAGTCTGATTACTTCTTAAAAGTCAGCGTTTTAAGCAATACAAATACCAAATATTCCGATTACAAAACGTTTACAAGTTTCATGAAAATCTGATCAAAATCCAAAACGCCAATCGAGGCCTGCCGAGAGAGTCTGCAGAGGGATTCGAACCAGTTCTATCGTTGGAACCCGCCACACAACAGATGAATCCACCTCGTTACTATTGATCTCAATAAATATATATGTACATATGTAAATACCTTCCTTAATTACAAATCATGAAAAACGATTATTGAATAAACTCCCCAATTGATGTGTTTTGATATATCCGCTTTGTACCGTATAATCTGGTCTCGGCCAAACAATAATTGACGTTTTTACTGTCACCTGTAACCACTATATCAACTGTTCACTGCGAATAATTGTGTACAACTCCCTTTATATATTTGTAAGTTGTAAAGTTAAGATAATGTCTTTAATACTTGTATATTTCTTCTAAATTTCAGAATATTTCTTTCAAATTTAAACCAAAAATTTTAGTTTTAGCACAGCACCATGAAATTACTCCAAGGGATTCACTTTAGGGAGAACCAAGGGTCTTCCTTCACCTGTGGAATATTGTATCGAATTTTGACAGGCGCGAGAATATGCATGATCATGTGTTTGCACTCGCTGGAGGCTGATGGCGACTTGGGGAATACCAGCGATTGGTTGATGCGCTTAAGCAGGATGTGGACATTGGAGCCGTCGTAGGGTAGACGTCCAAACACCATCGCGTAGCATACAACGCCGCTGGCCCAGATGTCCGACATGAAGGGATCGTAGGCCACACCTAATGACATAAAGAGATAATGCACCATGCATAATACACTGCTAAAAACATACCCTTCAGAATCTCGGGGCTGGCATAGGCATAGCTTCCGCAGAAGGTTTTCGAAAGGATAACTTGATTGTCGGGTGATCTGGTATCTTTGCGTGCAAATCCAAAATCGATCAGTTTCAGGTTCCAGTTCTCGTCCAACAGAAGGTTCTCGCACTTAATGTCCCGATGAACTACACCCTTGCTGTGAATATATTCCAGAGCACTCATGAGCTGCTTGAACAGAGTACGCGACTGCGGCTCATCGAGGAACTTTCGCTCCCGCACATAGTCCAGCAGGGTACCATTCTCTGCCAGCTGCATAATCAGGTAAACTCTGTGGATGAAGCTTAATTAGGGAGCCAGGAATACAAATTAAGTACATCTATATTATCTAAATAGACCAATAGATATGGGACCTTAGTCTAAATCAAACCAACCACTCCGCTTAAAGGGCATCTGGTCGAAGTCTTCAGTGAAGGCATGAATCAAGGCAAGTGTCATTAAGATAAATAGAGAATTAATTACGACACAATTGATTGCATATAACAAAAAGGATCGCGTTCACCTGTTAAGGGAAATTAAAGCAGATTCACCTGTGACTGGTCTCGATACTTTGGTAAAATGTGATTAGGTTTTCATGGTGTAAACCCTTCACGGCTTCGATCTCGCGCGGCAGGAACTTCTGGGTGTATTCCGAAGGCGCCTTTACTTTCGAGATAATTTTTACTGCCACCCGCTTGCCATATTCCTCGGAGAAACCGATTTTCACTTTGGCATAGTTTCCCGTGCCAATCACTTTGCCCAGAATAATGCCATGCTCCTCAAGAATAGTTTTCTGCGGCTTGCTCTTGTCGTCGGTCTTGGCCGGGGTTCCAGATGCCGATCCCCTTGGTTGCGGCCTGTCGTTAAAGGTGTATACCTTCTGCTCCTGGCGACGTCCCGAGTTCTGGTCAGTGACAAGATCCTGAGACGAGGTGGCTCCAATGACTGGTGGAGGGGCGTGGCGCTTTAGCAATATCTTTCTTTTTATAACTTGGTATTTACCTTCACCTTGGTCGTGTTTTCGCTTTGGCGCTGCTGCCATTTAGTAGGGTACCAAAGTCGCGACTCAGCAACGTCCGCCAGTGTGCAGCTAATATATCAAAAGGATGCCGTGCCCAAGAATAATTAAAAGGAAAGCATTATCTGAAATTTTTGTTAATTTTTGAATGTGCCCTAATAAACGTAATTTGACATTTTGTGAAAATTATTTCAAAGTAGTTTAGTCGGCATTATCTAATTTATTTACAACATATCTGTTCTTTACTATCATTTAAGGTATATTTTTTAATACATTTTTCATTAATTTTAACTCGACATGATAAAACGGATTCCTGAAATTGATTCACGCTTTTTGAACATGTTTTATTTGATACTCAGGAGTTGAAAACACATCTGCGTGATCTTTATTATTTATAAACTTTAAAATGTATTAAAAATAAATCTCTCTTACTCTTAACATTCTTTTATTTACCATTGAGTTGGACTTTTTCTTATGGGGTCACCAGAAGGTTGGCTCGGATCTTTGTGGGTCATATATTTGTTTTATTTTTCATGTCGCCTGCTCTTAAACGACTGAGCATTTCCGCTTATTGCGACGCACTTCAATAACAATTTAATTAAAAACTGAAATCCTTCTCTTCTCACATCAACGCGAAAGTAAGCGCATAAATACATATGAACAGTTGCGGTCAAAATAATAGCAACCAATATGTAAGCGTTTTTTTACTTAGAAATATAAAATATTTCTTTTAAAAAATCTGTATATCAATAATAAAATCTTCTTATTTAACAGTTTGAGGGGCATACCACTCGAGTAAAGCTAAAAACAACACTTTATTAAAAGTAAGCAACTTACCAACTACAAAAATGTATTTCATGTGATTATGTTTATTATTAAATAGTAATTATATATATATATATATATATATATATATATATTATTTACTATATAAGCTGTAATAAACAAGGTTGTAACGTTGTATAACTATAATATATAATATATATAATATATAATTATAAATAAATACAAATGAAAGTACAAAAATTCGAATGACCAAAGTTGTCTTTTGTGCCATTATTTTAGGCGTAGCTGTACATTCAAGTGAATGCACTTTGTACATATGTTCGTCTGAAAATAATGAATAATTATACCCTCGCACAGGGTATTATACGTAATTTTGTATATTATTTTGTTCATTTAGCCATGGGTTTATCTATACTATGCCAAATACTTCCGATGGCAAAATATTTTCATAAAATGCTGTCAGACGCGTGTGTATCAACACCTTTTCGTGTATTAATTTTAATTGAAGTGTTCGGTATCGTTTCTTGTCTCTTTTTCTTTATTTCAGCAGTATAAAAACACAAAATATCAAGAAAATTCAGCTGTCCCGAATTGTAGCAAAAAATTGTACAAGATATTTAATAGTTCCGCATTTAATATTACGATGTTCACACACTTTTTTGTTTTAACATTAATTGTATCATATTTTTCTTTTTAAAATAAATATGACAGCAATTATAATTTGTATAAAATTGTAAAATTCGCATAAAAAAAGAGCATTTGCTAGGCTGCAAATGAATGAGAGACAACTTTTAATAATTCCACACACCTCCAGGCAACTGCCGCCTTCATTGGTTATTAAAAGTTGTTTACGTTGTTGGTGTTCTGATGTTCTGTTGTCGAACGAACAGCAACAGTTTTATATATTGTTATTATTACACTACACCGTACAGTGCGGCTCTGCACAAGAGCTGTGAACTCATTTAATTAAAATAAATGCCACAAAAAAAAATAATAATAATAAAATAATAATAAATGCTCGGGAATGCGTTCCGTTACCAGAGATTTCCGCTCCCCAGGCGTGGCTGTAAAAAATCCTGAAAAAACGGGCTGAAAAAAATCAAAAAGAATAATTCAGCAATGGCGTCGACTTAGCGAACTTTTAGCAATTTGCACACAAAATTAAACAACCTCCGAGGTAACGGGGAAATTTGCAAATTATAATTATTTTATTCCTGGACCGAAAAGGTAAATTTGCCTTTCACTCCACAATACGCGGCTCTGAAGAGCCTTTCCATAAGCTAACACACTTTCGTAGCTGAAAAAGGCAGTGGCTGCTGGCTGCTGGCGCGGTCTAGATGAGCTTCATCGTCACTGAGATTCGTAGGGCTGGCAAAAGAGGAAATCGTGTAACAAGCGCTAGAGGCGCGGCCCTGGCCCACCACCACCAATTAAGGCTTACAACTTTCAATTAAAAACTTTGCAGCGCATTGAAAAATGCAGAAGAGTGACAGGTAAGGACGCAGAAAAACTCTGGTTAGCCTTACTTATATGCTTTGCAACCCAAATTTAGCTGAAGGATATTCGTTTGAAGTTAAACCTCGATCAGAATGATCTATAAAGAGCAGTTGCAATGAGAATATTCTAAAATGTTTTTAATTATACTCCTAAAATAAATCACCTTTCTTTAGCTTATTAAGTAACTTTTTTTTATACGCGAAACTTGATTATTATAAAAATCTATGCCATAATGCTGGATTTATGTGCTAGGCTTACTTTTGACGCGGATTTTAGCAGGATAACAAACAAGGGGAGCCTGGTAATGTCTACCTGACCCGGGAAGGGCTATTTTTTTTTTTGCAGGTTCCGAATTCCGTTTGGAGCAGGCCATGTTAATGTCCCGCCATTACGTTGATTTCACAATATCCTTGCACATCCTGTCCGAAGCACTGGCAGCCGCTCGGCCCGAGGCCTGCACTCTCCGAAACTCTGCACGGCAATGTCAAAATTGTTTGTGGCAGTTGCCACCGCAGCTGCGTTGCCTGCCAGCGGAAATGCCGCTGCAGTGGACACAGAGAGATACAGGGACTCAAGGACCCTCCGCGCCACCATTACCACCCACTTCGCATCGCCAGTTGTGGCAAAAGCAGAGCTGACAAAACAGCAAAAATGACAACTGAAATATGCGATGCTGGGCGAAAATCAGAAGGAGCGGCAGAAAGCAGCCGGTAGGATCCAGGCGTTATCCTGGGGACCCTCTGAGCTGCCTGCAAGAGCTCAGAGCTCTGGCATTGTGGTTTCCGTTGCATCGGGTTCTTCATCAGGATGCGGGCGCCATTAAAGGTGGACGCATTATGAGTATCGTGATCTGATATGAATGCTGCACAAACAAGGTGACCGGGTCAGTTTATTTCCATCTGCTGTCACATTACATCTCTGCCAGCCATAGCTTTCGACACTGTCAGTTCAAGCCTGCACGGCAGCGATAAAGAATATCCTTGCTGCAATTCTTCTTGACATATCCAGTTGGACCAGCCATTTACCACTGCCACTTCCTCTCTTTCTTGCATGGTAAAGCCACTTAACATTTATTGCCGTGCTTCTGCATAATAAAGCAAAGTCCATTCTTGTGGTCAGTTCTGTCTGGTTGCACCTCTGCTGTGGACTGGCAATTGCAGGGTTAATATCCTGTTCAAACTCCTTTTCATGTATTTGCTGATAAACGAATGTGGAATAAGAACTCAGGCTCATTACTTCTGACAAAAAATCTGCAAAAACCTCCAGCTTTTGAGCAACAATATCGTATGACGTTACTTATCTTGAAGCTTATATTGTCTTTGCACCAACGTTGTAGTCATGAGCTTACAAACGTTTTGTTGTTGGCCGCCTTTTAGACGTCAAATATCAGTGGCATTGTTTTTGTAAAGTTTTCAAGGAACGCGAGCCACGACGAACTGCTGAAGCCTCCCAATAATAATAATCGAAAGAACCGCAGGAGCTGAAAGAGCCAATGCGTGCCCATTACTGACTTAAGGTATTTTTTGTGGAAGGTTATTGTAGAGATTTTTCTAAAATCAGAACCATACCAATTCTTGGTTATTTCCACAATCGGTTTGATCCATATAACTTTATGAAGAATTTGTGAAATAAATCATTTTAGACAATAACGTTTGATTCTACATTTTTATTTAAGAGAAGCGGAGTTTCAGAGTTCGATGACTACTTCCTTACTTGTTTTTGTTCTTATTTTTCTTTCATTTTTTTTCATTACATCGTTGAAAAACGCTTCTGTTTCTTATTTAACTCACTCGATTGTACCTTACTTCCGTTTATTAATTAAGTGAAGATTTTTGCCCTCACCATCTCTGCAGATTTTACACTCCAGCTCAGTGCCTATAGTTTTCCTTTTACCGGGGACTCGCCCACTTCCTGTATGGACATACCAAGCATATAATATTAAACCCATTTTTAATTGAAAATTAATTGAAATAACAATTGCAATGGCTCCAATTTATCCGACTGTAGGCAAACCTGCCTCGGTCCAACCGCCCCTTCGTGCCATGGCCGACATCTCTATTTCCATCATAATAATTCCTTTGGCGAATTTATTACATTTTCGTATGATGCCATATCAATTGGCATTTATGCACTCACAAATATGTACATATGAACATGTGTTATTTGCCTGTTTGTCGAGATAATTTGTAATGGGTTAATGTAAACCAAAAATGCATTTATCAGTCAGGCGAGTGCCCTCTGTACTTGAAGCTCGAAATCAATTAATACTCAATTGTAATTTACGAAGCTTTCAAATCGAACAACGAGTGCTGACATAAATTAGCCAGAGACAGAACACTAATTTAATTAAGTGGATTTGCAAATTTGTTGAACGGTATTAGTTGAAATTGAAATTTGTGAGTGCGCTCCTCTACTTTAGGGTCAGTTCCATATATTTTAGATTGTTGGATTTAACTCTGTTGAGTTAGTTTATAGTTTATTAATATTAAATAAATGAAAACTTTTTGGCAATATTCTGCTTGGCAATTGTACTAAAAATGCAAACAGGGGAAAGTACAAAATAACATACAGTAAAAATTATTTGATGGCTTCCTGGTAAACTTTTATTTAAAAATGTATCTGCCACCTGAGCGACGATGGCAACGCGTTTAGTAGCCTCTTCGCCTTCAGCTGTATTCTGGGCCTACTTTGTCAACTGAGCATTCTTCATTTTCAAATCAAATTAACTGACTTTCATTTCAGTAAAAGGGAAAAAAATATATACATATATATAAGACTGCCTTGCGAGTCGTGTTGACTTGTTTTGGATTTCCATTTTTTGTCGACTTTGTATGTGGAAATGTACTTTTGTCGCCATTTTCTTTTGGGTAATTCGAAGCCCGTATCGGCAACAAGGACTCCATCGCCTGCATCACCATCTCGGAAAGGTAGAAAAAAAAAGATGGAAACGAAACTGTGCAGGAACAGGAGCTGCCACTGGAGGGGGCATCTCGAACGGCAACCAACTTCAGGTCCTTTGAAATACATTTGACAGGGCATTATGTTTCACAGGCGGCTGCTGGAGCTGCCAGAAGCTTCCGACATGAAAATGATTTTTATTAAAATTCGGTAACAATTACAGAGTGAAAGGGGAGTGGTGGTAGCTAGGCTTGACGAGAGTATATTTACCTGAAGACGCTTCACTTGCTTAGCACTTATATTGCCTGTTACTTTTCGACTTGAGTCCTTTTTGCCTTGTATATGACTCAAGCATTATTTAATTATTGCTGTATTGGACAACTTTTGTTGTGTTCATTGTTTTCTTTAAGGGATGACTTACTTTTCATTTATATATATTTTATTCGTTTAGGATTATATTATACAAATATTTATTATTATAATTTTTATTATTTAAAAAATGTTATTTTAATTTCAGTTATATATACGTATAAATAGTACACCTTTTAATAGCCTGACTTTCTTTGTCTTTTATATAGTGGCGCTATACCAGTGGAACACATCAAAAGTAAGAGGATTTTCGCGAATATTTAAAAAAGAAAGTAGTACATAGAATGTTTCGAACTTTTTTGAACATGATATGGTATATTTTAAGCTATATTTAAAGAATGTTACTTTTCAAAAATATTGAAAAGTAACCGTTTTATGTGCTTTCTTTGGAAGTTCCAATGAAAAAGTACCCAAACTGCTGACATGATTCCAAATGAGTAGCTGAACCAAAAAATATTTAAAAAGGTTATTAAAGTTAAATATATAACCTATAAAATGACTTATGGTCTTTAAAAAATATTTTAAAATACCAAAATGGCAACATTTTGAAAAGAAATCGATCGATTAATAGAAGGTGATTGTATAGCAAATATATTAAAGAACACCCACTTAAAATTCATTTTTGTCATTGACTTATGATGTCCTCAATTTGATCAAAATTTTCTTTTAATGTTGTGGGGTCATCCATGCTGGCAATCGCTCGTTGGAACCCTGCCATTGATAAACTATTCAAGATATGACTTTGCCGCTTTTCCAGTATATTTTTCTTTGGAAGTATAAACTATTGAATAAGCTTAGAAAAACAAACAATTTTTTGTTTGTTGTTCACTGAGGTATATCTGCAAATATACATATTCAGTTACCACATCAATCGAAGGTGCAGAAACAGAAACAGGTACTCACTGGCGGGCCTAGAACATGGCAGAACGACTTTGAGCCACATACTTCTTCCCTCATCTTCTCGGTTCGGCTCTGTTTGAATTCTTCCTTTCGGATCCCCCAGCTGCTCCTGCTGTATTGTTAGCATATTTTATGCAATGACAATGGCTTTGGCCTCGCCACTGTTGGTAGTTTATAAATCATTTGAGATAAGCTGCAGCACAACGTGCAGCACCTGATGTCTTTTTGAGAGGATGCCGACCCCATGCCGGCAACACGATTCACCCACCACAGACCTCTCCTTCACCAACACCTCCGCCATTACCCAGGCTCTTTCCTGGCACTGGCCACGATGGAGTCTTGTATGTTAAAAACTGCAGACAGCGACTGAATGGGTACAAAAACTGAAAAAGGTACGGCCGTCCCGAAGGGCGGGGGGACGGTGGAGAAAATAACAAAACTGAAAAACAAATTGCAAAAAGAAAAATAAAACGTAAGCAAAACGAGAGCTGTAATATGGAGAATAGGAAATGCCCTTTAAAAATATGTTAAATACTCTTGTTGGGGATATAATTATTGTTTTTAAAGGGAATTCCTTACGAAAATATTTACAAATATTATTTAGCAAGTTATTGACTTTCTATTCTTTTAAACAAAACTGAAATAAGGATTCTTATAATCTTATTGTTCTAAAATGACATATTCGAAGTCTAAAATTGCAGTAGAACCCATCACAAAGAGTATGTTTCCTATAAAAAGGAATAGTATTTCTTATTTCTGTAGTAGCAAAGATAAAGAAGATATAACTATAAATATACAATAAATATATACAATAATAAAAATATAATAAAATATACAATAAATAATATATAAATACAACTTAATTTAAAGGATGATTTCTCACAATAATAATAAACTACGCTCTGAAGCTTGTACGTAATATGTGCAGTATTTAATTACTTTTACTTTACTTCAATCTAAAATAAAACTAATGATTAGCTAGTTTTCAGTTCTTCAGTTCTTTTTATAACTTAAAAAAAAAAACACGATGAGTTATTGTCACAAACGTAATAACCTATCAGTTATACCCTCTCTCTCTCTCGCTGAAAGCGGCATTCAAATTGTTTGCGGTGTGTCGTAGAGTAAAAATATAAAAATGTAAATAGCATAAAATGTAAGCGTGCAACGGTAGCACTTTTCCAATACCTACACATGTGTGGCATGGAGAAGAGCCCATCTCTGGGAGGCGTGGCCGTATTGGTGCCAGTGCCAATGCCATCACAGATCTCCTTCGTCATGACTTCGCCACGCCGCAGAGTTCAAGCTGTTTAGCTTTCATGTGACAAAGTAAATTTCAATATATTGAAATTGTTAATTAAGTAGAGTGCACGTGGAGACCAACCGAACGAATAGAGGCGGCAACTACCAGCTGTTGTCAACCCCTCCAAGTCGAAACCCGGTCCCTTGGCTTCCTGTAAATAGTGTCATAAATAAATTGCCGTGATTTATGTGCCAGCCACCAGAGATAGAGAGCCCTAACGGGGTGAGGAGGCAGCGGGGGGCAGGGGGTTGAATGACAACAATAACAACAAAGTCGTGCTAACAAATTGCATTTTAAAATGCAACCCAAGCGATTTCCTAACAAAAGTATGGAGTACAGTTGCCTCCTCATCATATAGGGGGAGGCGGAACATCAGGAAACCCAACATGGCTGCGCACAGCTGATTGGGAGCGAAGGGCGGGTAGGAGACAGCGCGAGCAGCTGTAGGTCCAAGCTCGGTAAACGATTTAATTACAAAATAAAGTAATTTTTTATTGAATAACCGCCAAAGTTGATGGAAAATCGATTCGACAACTGAGTGCCACCATATACGTACACTGGCAAAAAATAGTCCTAGCATTGTTGTCGTTTTGACATAATTAACTACACTTTCCATAAGGGATTTGTTGTTAAATTTTGTATAAATAAGCGCTTATATTTTCGCATTAATGTTTAATTATTTTCCCAAGTTTTATTTAACTTATAGATCAACATAATACGAAAAAGAATATTGTATATTTACATGGTAGGCATGGTAGAAAATATTGATATATCGATATACGGTCGATATTTTAATAGTGCGATTTGTGTGCTTGCTATAAGTCGATATTAGTTTTGATATTCCGGACTGTGCCGAAGAAATGCATAATTTATCATCTGTAACTTTCATGGTAGAAAAAACATTATAAAGAAAAGTACAAAAAAGAAGTTTTATACATCTTTAAAATATATTAATGTATAATAAAGACATATAAATAAAATAACAATAGTCGGATATTTTTCCGATAACTTCGATATTTTTAAATAAAGTGCGATAGGTTCGTTATTTTAAATTTCGTTATATCAACATTGCCACATTTTCGAGATGGTATTGATCGCAATCAATACGATATACATCCCTAGTACAGAGCTTGTTTTAAAGTCTTAAAAACTATTTCAGTTTGGTTTTGAAGGAAAATTCTGTTCATTTTTAATAAAGCATCATTTTTGTTGTGTTTTACTTCGTGTGTATACACTAGTGACTGAGAGGATACACTAAGTCTTTTCATAGTCGTCTATTAAAGGACCTTTGAGAACATTCAATTACACTCACTATCTGATTAACTATTATTTCCCTTATCTTTTAAACAATTTATATGTTCTCATTGTACCACCCTGTTTTTTCTGTGCTTTATTTTTAAATTACAGTTGCCTGTTTCGATTAGCCTATGGTATTTGCAATTGCATCATCGATTTAATTACAAATTAATTGCTTTATCATTGGCAACCGATTGCCCGTCATTCAGAACAGACACTACGATGGCATGGCCTCAATGTGCCATGCCACAAGCCCACACCAAGTCAGCTCCCGTCCGCCCTGATTTCCATGGAACACCACCACCAACCATTCGACTAAAGCCTTGGTCAAGTCATCAAGCGAATCGCTGGCAGCTGCCGTTTATTTTTACATTTCGCGTTGGGGCTGCATTACTTTGTAATTATTGCGCAAATGGTTTGTTTGCATATTGATTACAGCAGCAAAAAGCCAAGCACTGGTCACTCTGCCCACCCTGATTCATCCCCATGTCCGGGGTCGTCAGTAGCCACAGAGCATGGCGAAGGCGTTGACCAGACAGGCACTGGCCACAGAGTTCCAAGGCGTTCACCAATACTCGTTAACTTCCAGATTGTGCCCTTCAGAACTATCGTTGAATTAAGTATAGTAATTCTTTCTCAATAATGCATAGTAATCAGTATAGACCACATATAAGTACAGGTGCAAAATCGAAGGAACTTCGCCCGACATTTTGTGTACCAGGTAAGCAAAGGTAATAAAGGAATTAAAACTTTGTACAGTCAGAGAATAAGTTTAACATCTAACATCTGATATATATATATACGTATTAATAAGATAATCCTTGGGGTATAACAATAAGCTGGAATCATTATATATATATTTGTTCTCGCATTTTATTGACTTTCATGTTGCAGTTATTGTTAAGTAAATATTTCTGTCCGTGCTCTGGCAAAATGCCATTGAAAAGACCACTGTCTACTTTTGGTGGCCTGACAGTCGGTGTCTTTTGTAATTTGTATGGTTTATTATATTTTCATGCAACCGCCCACATAGACGAAGGACGAAGCAGCCGATGGATTCGTGTCCGCCACATCCATTTTGCGCTTCATTTCATGAAACCGCTTCGACGGCTAGCTTTTTTTTCACATCAGTCTCTACTATGGGCAAAACGTGATTTATTTTTTTGTTTGTTGCACAGAACAGTTGCAAAACCTGAATTCAAAGGTACGTACAAATTTTATAAAAGAAGAGTTAAAAATTAAATTAAATATATTTGTTAGCCAACGATCTAAATTATCATTGTCAAAAAGTACAAAATACGAATTATTTAGCGAGTAAAATTGGAAATTTTCCATTGTGCAGTCTAGGAGGATTGAGCCTTTTTTATGTCCTCAGGGAGTAGAACCTCAGAGGGTCCTTTGTCGCTGCTGCAGTCGGTGTGGCAACTGGCCAATGCAATTGGCGGTGAAAATTGCATTATACGTAAATTTGCCACTGCTCAGACCAGGCAATTTCCCTTAATTTCATTGTAGTAGCAAAGCAACCACAAGGAAACAGGCGGCAATATGAGTGGCAAGTAGTGGTCCTGCAAGTAAATACATCTGGCGAGCTAGAACGGAAATACCCAAAGGGCCAAGACGACGCAGTCAATGCAATGTAGACTTTGAGAGTTAAAACAAGCCAGGGATTCTTATGTAAATAAAAAATAAGTAAATACAAAAATAAAACTTGTTAGTATGTTTTTTATTTTTAATTTCTTTTAGAAAATACATTTTTAAAGTCGATTGAAGTGTCATGAAAAGATGACAACTTAAGCGTTATAATTTGTAGCTTTCTTAATTGCGTCTTTCTTTATACTTTTTACTTTGTTTTTGTGCCAAATAGATATTCTTAACTTAGGAGTTATGGCATTAAGTTTCACTATGAAAAGTCCAATTGAAAACCAGCCTGACAACGAGTCATTGCTAGCTGGCCTGTAAAGTGCCGCTATAATATATTTGGTAATGAAATTTGAAGAAACAGCTACATGTGAGTATATAGATATCGGCTTGCTGATGGGGTATATGTATAAATTAGATGTAATTAAATATTAAGAATAATATAATATTAATTGGGCATATTTTTTTGAAATTATTACATGTGTAATATATATTTCAGAATGTCGCAAACAAAAAAGGATAAGTTGGTTTCGGTTGATATGACTGCACTAGTGCGTTCGGGACAAAAAGGATTGTTAAGGAGCAACCCGATGACACATGAAAGTCAGTTAAGTTTCGACTATAGCCAAAAGCCCAAGGCTGAAACCGTGGGAAAGCGGACTTGCCCACCGCGAAAGCAGTCGGGCCGGAGGGCAAAGGAGGAGAGAACCATTCAGAAGTTCAGGAACATCGACTTCTTTGGGCATCACGACGCGGACACCATACTGACGGTTCAGAACCTTGAGTTTCCGGACGCCAACATCCAGCGGACTGAGCTGGGCAAGCGCGACGAGTGCGGCAAGGGTGTGATTCGTGTTAAGGGCCGCGACTTCAGCAGCTCGAGCAACTCGCATTTCAGGGACGGCGTCGAGACCGTTAAGGTCAAGGAGACCAGCTGCTCTACGACCAGCAATGTGCAGAGGTCGCGGGGCGAAAGTTTCCAGAGCCGTGGCTTGAGTTTTGTTAGGGTAAATGCGCCAGGATCGGAGGAGCTGGTTGACTCCGTGCACGAGCCCTCGACACATCCGCCCAACTTCCAGGGCGACGAATGGAATCGCCCGTGCTCGGAGAGCTTTGTGGCTGGAGCCCAGCGGCCTCGCATGGGTCTCTGTCCGACGGACTACGAACAGCTGGCCAAGCTGACGTCGGCGCGAAAGAAGTTCTTCCTCACGCAGGACCCGCGCAAGTCCTACTGCCTTCTTAACCCTGTGGCGCTGCGCCACAAGCCGCTGACAAAGGAGGAGGAGTTCAGTCTGATCGGCAAACTGGTCAAACACGGCGACAATCTCTGTGCCAGCACCGGCTCGGAGACCTCCGACACGCACATCTGCGAAGTGATCGATCTGCAGAATCCGCTGGGCCTGGACTTCCACGGCATGGACTACAAGACGACCTATGAGCAGGACGAGATCGAGCAGCAGAATGCCCTGACCTTCTGGCGCGTCCAGCGCTACATGGCTCGGCGCAAGGCGAAGAAGACCACAAAGGTGACCGTGGAGGCGGAGCTCAAGGAAGAGCGTCTGGCGGTGCCGCAGCGCTTCAATACCAAAATCAAGGACGTGGTCGTGGAGGAGCCGTCGCCGATTCGATCGCCCCGCCTTGTGCACTTGTACCGCAGTCCGGACAAGCCGAGCAATAAGCGCAAGATCGAGGAGGAGGCCCGGCGACGGGCGGCGCGCTACAAGGATATCTACTTGCGGAAGAAGCAGCGCGATGAGGAACAACTCCAGGAGCGCCGCCAGCAGGAGGTGGCCATCAAGGCCGTGGAAGGACGAACCGTGGCCGAGAAGGACCTGCGCGACGATGTCGCCGTCATCGACGATGCCATTGAGCGCAGCTTCCGGAAGCATGTGGAGCTGAAGCCCATCATCCGGAAGCGGAAGGTCTTCCCCAAGACGCTGACAGAAACGGAGCGCTTGAAGGCGATCATGCACCGCGAGGACTGTGTACGCCGCGACAAGGCCAAGGTCACCCAGCAGTTCTTCCTAGAGCGCACCGGCAAGCTGAAGTATCTGCCGGACGCGGAGCAGAAGCTGCGCTGCGACGAGAGCATCGAGGGCAGCGTCGGCTCCACGCCCAGTGAGCAGAGCAGCGACGACGAGGACTACTTGCAGGTGGGAAAAATCGGCGACAAGTTCCAGTTGCGCGGCTTTCACTTCAAGCACGGCGACGGCCTGCGCGGCAAGCTGCATCGCCACCAGATCATGCAGGGACAGCGCACGGTGAAGGGTTGCCTGACGCGGGACGAGTGGCTGAGTCAGTTGGTGCCGCACAAGGAGCCCATTAAGCTGGACGTCGAGCGTGGGATCATTAAGGTGATTAACTAATCCAACATAATCCTTATGGTGAACTCTAACCGTGTATCTTAAAGGTTCTCGATCCTGATGATCCCAACCTGGACCTCTTTCCTCCCGAACCGCTGCTCATGAGAAGGCGCGAGCGCCAGAGTGCCGTGAGGGAGTTCATCGACCAGCGTTTGGGTCTCCATTACCACCGCCGGCTGCGCAAGAACCTCAAGCTCGTCAAGCCGAAGCCGGCCTACAACGTGCGCAAGTTTAATCTTATTCGCTACGTGTTTCCCGAGAAGGTACTGGTGCCCGACGATCACATACCGGTGGAGGAGATGGAGGTGCTGGACTCCACCAAGGTGAACACCACGCTGGAGTATCTTGTTCTCAAGCAGCAGCTGGCGAAGTCAAAGCGGCAGAAGAAAAAGCTGGCCCGCATGCAGCTGCTTGGCCTGCCCTGCATCGAGAAGGAGCAGTTACGGGTGGCCGATCCCTGTCTGATGGTGGAGGAGAGCCGAGACGTGGATTGGGTGCCCGTTCCTGAGCCTGCCTACGATGAGGGCGATTGCATTGAGCGCCTGCAGGCTGGCTGCGACCGACCCCCAACGAATCTTCACGGCTTCACTCGATCTCCGGTCAGTCGGCATCCCACTTTTGCACCCAAGACCATCACTCGAGGACGATTCGGTGCTGGCGGAGAGAGCCAGCCTGCACGCTATCGGGGAAACATGCCGGCGCCCAAGGAGCGTGAGAAGACCCTGACGATACATCCGCGGCGAAGGCGCGACTACGCCACCGAGCGCATTCCCTCGGCCATTTTCAACGAGGTCCTGAAGAACTCCGAAGTGCCACTGCTAGAGCAGCCGGAACCGGAGAAGGTCCGCTTCGCCAATGTGCGGACCAAGAAGCGTCCATACACGGAGATCTTCGAGGCGCGTCACCACCACGACCACTGGGCCCCGACTCAGGTGAAGAACGTGCATGTGCAGTACCAGCCGAAGACCGTCGTTCCGGAAATCACCAAGGTGGCCGAGAAGCCTCCCCGGCTGGTGGCCAAGTTTGAAAGGGCCAACCCGCCCAGCAGCAAGTACGTAGACAAGGACTTGACTATGCCCAGCTATGACTTCGATAAGATGATAGCCGATCACTTGGCCGTCACCCGCACCGATAACAAGGAGGCAGCCGGCGAAGTGGTACAAAATCTGTGTCGGCCCAACGACTATGTCTTCCACTCGCGCGATCCCGAGGAACTGGCGAAGCTGGATTTTCCCGGACGAAAGCAGTACCTGGAGCTGTTGCGGGAGACCCGCGAGGCCATCTACGAGACGAAGGACATCGATCCGGACGAGGAGCGACTATTGGTGGACAAGCGCCAAGTCGTCGCTGATCTGGAGGAAGACCTCAAGAGTATCGAGAACTGCCTAACCTCCCTGAGTAGCTCCGATTGCACAGATCTCTCAAACGACAGCGGCAGCTACATGGTGATCGAGGATAAGACAAAGCTTCCCCTGGACTACATCCGAAAGCCGTTGGTGCCGTTCGAGGAGATGCGCCGCGCTCGCTTTCACGCCGCAGTGATTGACGTGAACGCCGAGGAACAGGATCCCTACCGCATGCTGCCCTTCTCGGGTCAGCACAAGGAGCAGGCCGATATGCTGGGACCCAAGGATACTTTTTTTACCTTCAGTACGCGGCTGCGAAACTCCCTTCGTCTGCGTCTGGAGGTGCCGGTGCCGGATGTGCGCAAAACTCTCCTGGGACCCGGGAATCGCAAGTACTACGGGGCTGTGATCACGGACCTCGACGAGAACTACATTGAGGAGCTAAAAAGCCGGGCCACCATCAAATCGTTCAAGTTCAAGACTAGCATTCAACTGTTGAAGGACGCCATGCGGCTGAAGTACGAGTCCCTGCTGATCCAGGGTCAGATGGTGCGCACCAAGATCTACGACCGGATGAACGAGCGACACTGGGTGGACATGAAGAACACAAAGAACCTGTACGAGGCCCTGTTCGCCAAGTGGAAGAAGAAGGAGTACAACGCGGCCATGACGATGGTGTACCAGGTGAAGTCCTACTACGAGACCACGGATAAGCTGAAGCAGGAGTTTCGTGAACTGGAGCGCGAGCTGATGATGCTTAACATGGACATTGTGTTCATCGAGGGTCACTGGATCCGATGCATCATGCTGCAGAACTTCCACTACCTGATGGGAGACCAGGACTGGCGTGCCGAGCACGATTGGATACATTTGGTTCAAAAGAAAAAGCGCCATACCAGCGAGATCGAAGGCTCCGAGGAGCAGGAGCCTGAGGCACCGGAAGAAGGCGATGAGGAGGACCAGGAGCTGGAGCCCTATGACATATCGATTGCCAAGCGCAGTATTGTTAATATTCGAAAGCGGGACAAGGACGATGCCTGGGCCATTCGCGCCTTCTACTATGACGTCTATATGCAGAAGACACACCCCATCCTGACGGTATTCCCTGACGCAGAGTCCTTCCTCCAGGGCCTCGAGAACCTAAAGAACAAGACCTTCATGCTGCTGCTGGAGATGCACTTCACGCTCTCCATCCACACTGAGCTGCAGGGCCGCCTGGAGACCTTCGTCGATTGGTGTACCAAGGACCTAAAGGAGAAGCAGGAGTATGTCGCACGGAAGTCGGCAAAGAAGTTCTTTATGGAGGACCGTGCCAAGGATATGGAAGATAAAGTACATCACTATCTGGGCAAGCCCATAGAGGATACCATTGCGGATGAGGACTTCAATAAGAATCGTGCCGTGCTGGCCGAGGTTTGGCGTCGCGTAGTGCCCGACTCTGTGCGGGGCACAAGCGATGTTCTGCCCAGCACTGCCGACATGGTGGCCGCCATTAGCGATGTGGTCATGGAGATTATGTCCAAATTCGAGCACATGGACATCAAGAAAGTCCGATCCTTAGAGGCCGCGATGCGCAAACGGCGACACCACCGCGAGAAGATATCGGCCCAGGCGTATCAGGTAGAGCGTCGCATTGAGATGGAGATGAAGAAGGTGCGCCGGAATCTCTTGCCGGCACCCAAGAAGCCCAAGCGCGAGGGCCGTTTGCCCAGGCTCTATCTCAAGAAGCGAGTCATTCCCGAGGAGAAGCCGGTGCTTGTGATCTCCGAGCACACGAAGAATTTTGTGCGCGCCTTCAGGGAGGACGGCTACACCGGTGACCAGATAACGCACACTTCCCTGCTGACAGTGGACAATATGCAGGAGCAGATCGTGCCGTTCTACTTTGACCATTTCCTCAAGATTAATGGCTACACGCCCAACTATAACTTCAGGACCAATGTGGACATGCGCGACGGGAACGAGTTCAGTCGCCTGAAGGTGCGCGAGGTCTTACCGGATGTCCTGGCCAGGCTGGAGCTTTTGGAGGCCTCGCAAAAGAAGATCATGGAGGAAACCATCCAGCGCAACCCGAAGATGTACGAGAATGTCATATAGTGACGAATTTTAAATAGAATTCCCCATACAGCGTTGGCAGCTTGAATATATATTTTAGCGTATGCTATTCGAGTTGCCGTGGAATTCTATTTACCAAATTTTTAGTGGCATAGTTTGAAAATAGTTATAAATAAAAATAAATACTATTTGTATTTATCTTTCGACATACTTAAATGGTTTATTAAACTATGTATTTTTTATGACTGAGCAAACAAATATCAGTTCTTTCTTTTTATCCGCGTCAACTCTATAAAAGTTTGTTTTTTTAGATTTTCCAACTTTCTTTTCCTTTTTATTCTTTATGAAATCTGGCGAACTTTGCTCGAGAAGCTTTCACTTTAGGCGCAGCTGACGCTTTTCCCTTTTCCTCTAAACTTACTCTGCTATAACTATACCTCCTGCCTGCACTTCTCTGCATCTTTTCCCTGGGATGTTGTCCTTCTAGCGCCGTTCTGCTTGTTTGCCTTGACAGCAGCTGCAGCGGTAATTTTCATTTTCTACCTGATGTCCTACTTCATTGCCACCTGTACAGCACTCCTTCGTTTCATTTTTCCCTTTACAGGGCATAAAACTAGCTTTTCTGTTTTATTTGCACATAAATCACAAAAGTTTTCTCTATTTTTTACCATCTCTTGTCTTGTATGGATGGCCGGACTATGTGGACGAGTATGTACTGTGATTCGTGCCACTGACAGATGTCCTTGGCAGAGGCATTCACTTATATTCACTTACCTTTCTTTAATTCGATTATTTTGTATGTACTACAATTTTTCTTATCGGAAAACCACATTGTATCCGTACGTTTTCAAACACTTTTTAAACGAATTTCGCACAAAGGAAAATCACAGACACTTTGCCCAGCCACATTGCCCGACCTTCAGTAGTCTGTACCCCGAATCCATTAGCAGCTAATGAAGCATTAAAAAGTGACAAAAAAAAAAAAAATAAAGGCAGAGGGAAATATTCTTAACGCCATATTTTCAAGGAGCTCAAAAAGCACAGCGCGGAATGGAACAGAAAAATAAAGTAGAGAGCAGAATAAAGGAAAAGCTGAGTGAGCCAAGTGAAAAATGCGTCAGGCTGGAGCGATGGATGACTGGATGAGTGCTTCTCAGGGACTCCGGCGGAATGGAGGAAGGAGAGGCGCTCTGAAATATAAAGGAATCACGAATTAAATACCTTTTAGCAATTAATCTGCTTAGCTAATGGACGTTTTCTGTGTAGATTCAGCGACATCTGCCGGCGCGGAGCATTGGGGGAGGATTTACATTAGGCTTACGAACTGGCTGACCAGTCAATGGAATCCCCATCGAATGGCTACTCTATCCGATGGCTGTCTAATTCATTCAATAAACGCGCCGCGCCGGCCATTGATTCCAGCTGAATCCTGGATAAACACCATCCATCGAATGGCCTCTGTCCGGCAGACTGTAGAGCTCTCGCCACTTGTAGGTTTGCCTTTTGACCATTGAACTACCATGGAATTTCATTTATCTATTGGCTCTTTTTAATTGACGACGCCAGTTGATTTTTAATTTCACTTCAGATTCTATCACATTTGATTTGATTTTATTGATACCACTCTACGTAATTAAGCTATACATGTCAAAGTTCAGGGCTCACTTAAGTAATTCAGACATTCTTTGTAGCCAGACATGGGTCACGCCACAGACAGCATAGGCTTCAAGATTCGTAGTGCTATATTATTTTTTTCACTCTCTGAAAATGTTGTTGCAAAAATAGAGAGAGGGAGAAAGCTCTCTACAGCTAGTCGCGCTACATTCGACGACTATAGGTGAGCACGATTTTCCCAATCGTTCTAGATCAGAACGCACACATACGCACTGGCTTGTTCTGTGAGTAATAACACAAAAAAAGCGAATTGTATTTTTAGAAAGTAACCCTTCAAATCAATTTGAGCTCTTTGAAATTTAGTTATAGCATTTATAGTATGCTTTCTCATTTGTTTTAAGTGAAGTGCGTTTTTGAGCTGCTCTTTACTGCACAATTCGGTGCTTAACAGACAATATATAACAACGCACTTATATACTTTCCAAATCGGAACAATAAAATAGAGGGGAGGCTATGTATTTGCCATATCTTGTGATTATCTTTTTCGGTCATATAGCTATCATAGTCTCTTAAGAGTGACTTTAAAAACTGACCTAAGATAGAGTAATGTGTATTTTTTATTACATATCTTGCGTGCTCTATTTATATACAAATACAAATAGATCTGTGCTTTCAATGTTTTTCGTATTTTTATCATATAGCTTGTAGGTAAAAAAATATATTTGAAGTATGAGGATAGCAAGAAAAACTATCTTTCCGTACTGCACTCGAAAAAAGCGTACGAATTCCAAAGTTTTTCCTCTCGATGTAATCAATTTTGGTCCTTTTACTTTTTCCCTATCGCTTTACCATTTCATGTATTTTTGCCTGACGTGTGTTCATTTGTAACATTTGCAGGGCTCCTGCTGTTTTATTTATGTGGCAGGTTATCATATATTTTATGCCATTATATATTGAACATATACTTATGTTGCATAACATCCGGGTCAGAGCCAGGCCCGGAGTGGCAGACTCGGGCTCGGGCAGAGTCGCATAATGATAAATCATGCCTCGGCCTCATACTCGTTGCGGCTGTCATAAACAAGAACATTTGATTGAAATGATGCTGTGGGTGTCGGCCAGAGGACGGGCAGGAGTGTTCACCTGACACATTCTTCCGCCGGAGACTCCCTCCGGTTGATTCTTTTCTGACTCGTCCATTAAAGTTTCTCCACTTGCCAGTCAAATGATTCAGATAAGTGAAATTAACTTTTTGCCATTTCAATTATTTTCATTTCGCCCTTTGTTACATATTTTTGGCCAACTGGCATACCTGGGTTTATTATTTTATTGAAAATGTCTGTCAATCAGCAGCCTGCCACACCCACAAATGCGGTTTTGATGGTAAAGAACTTTACCTTTTTATTGAACAGATCCAGGAATCCAGACTGTTGTCGCAGAAATAACATTTAACAGTTGATTGATATAAATAATAAACTAAATCAATTAAGTCAAACAGAAGCATTCAATTGGGGAAGCTTTCTACAAAGTGGATATTATCGCTGTATTAAATGATGTACGATTATGCTTATGCGAATTTGAAGCTCCCCTTTTTGTTATTCTGAAATGTCCATTCCAGCTTATAATTCCTTCGAAAATTTGTCATTATTTCCATGTTCTTGTCTTTTAAGTGAAGGATTGTAATTTCGAGATACCGTTCTACATTTTGACTTTTCTTTTGGTTGGTGTACCACAAGTCCTTAGATATTTTTTTATTGGGAACTCCTTTCCTCCTGTATTGCGCTTATAAACTTCAATGGCAGCCTTTAGATATGGCTGGATAATCCATAGGAAGTTAATCACATACATTATAAAAATATTACTCCAAAAGAAAAATAAGTATTGTTTATGTAATGTAAAAGATTTAATACAAACATAAGCAAATTAAACTAATTTTCAGTTATTTTTTTTTTTTATGTTGATGCACTACGGTCAGTAGACTCAAGTGGCATTTGCCGCACCAAGCACGTGCTTGTTACAATTATGTGTTAGTAGGCGCGATAGGAGAAAGTATAGGTAATTTCCATAAAACATTTATTTATAAAAATATTTATTTATTTTCATTAATTAAAATATCTTGATTTCATGTTTCTTTATATACTAACTATACTATTTACATGAAAATTGTTCTCCCATTTTTGATCAGTGTAGTTTGCATATCTAGGCATTCTTCATTTCATTTCATTTTTGCTTTATTAAAGTGAAAATGAAATGAAATATTTGCCTCTTGATATATATTCCGAAATACCCACAGCGATTTTTATGATGCAACAGGATTGGGATCGGAGGTGGGTTATTGTAACATTCAGCCTGCTTACATACATATATAGCCGTGTACGTGTGAGTGAGCAGTGCGTTTGTTATTAAATAAATTGACTGACACACACGCTGGCACACACATAGTCGCAATTGTCCAGTCAGTCACATCTGAGTCGAGTCGAGCTCTGGCGCTGGATGTGCTCCTGGCCCTGGCTATTTCATCATGTCATGAAAATTGTATGGAAATTTAATTGAAAACATAAGCCAAGGATAACAGGCCAAAAAGGACAGGCAATCACATACCCGCTCGCCCACCGAGCAAAATGGCGGCCAGGACGAGCTTAACAACTATGGCCGCCAGCTGTCTCATCTCCGCCACTCCCTTCGGCCCTGCTCATTGTTGCCTGGCGTGCACAGGAAGTGTACGAAATGATATAAATAAATAAACAAACTACAAGATAAAGCTATTTGCAATTTGATTGTCAATTTCCATGAGCGCTAGGACGTCATGCGGTGGTGGCGGGGGACCGAGGGCCGAGCACCGCTCGGCTGTGGGAAAAGTTGAGTCGGGATTGTCAGGATGTTTCCGCCGCAAAAACGAAACTTGTTCCCAGTGAGTTTCGGTTCATCTGTCAGTGGTTGAAGTCACATACTCATTGATGCAGTCAATCAAATATCATAAGTGATTTTTGTTCTGCCAAGAAAACTTCGTTGCCATATTCTGTTCATTTTCATTTACATTTTTCGGTTGATTGCCTCGCCTGCCGTTCCTTGGGCCGTCCATTTCGATTTGGCAACCAAATTACGCTCAAGTCAAAGTTTAATTGGATTTGATTATTGTTTTTATTTATATATTTTTCCCCCCATTACTTTCTAGTTCAACGTTTTCCACACAATTACAGTCCGGCGCCAATTTATGAAAGACTTTTCGGCACCAACTCACTTCAGCCACTGCCATTTATAAGCTCCACTCCACTCGGTGCCACTCATCCTAATGATCCACTTCAAAAGCCAGCGACCTCGTCGACCCATCGGTAGCCGCTGGAAAAAGTGAAACCTAATTAAAAACCGCTTAATGCTGCAAGAACTCACTGGGCGTGTGCTAATTTCATAATCCAAATAAAGTTTCAATTAATTTAACCGACGAAAAATTAATTTTTCAACCCCCCATTATATTGCACATAAAGGCAAAAAGGTTTCCCAAGGTCTTTAGGCTTATTTAAAACGCTAGTTGCGGTTTATTATACAAAATGCAACGTATTATTAACTTAAAATTAAGCAATTAAATAAACATAAATAAATAAACAGATCTGCTCAACTGAACATATTTCAAGAGCTTCCTAATAGTAATAATTTTACAAAAGTACTGGGACAAATCTGGGAAAATAATCATCTCTATTAATATATATTATTTTCGGACTATTGTAGCTAAAGTATATACAGCTGAAAATTTATAAAACATCTATTATTTCTTATACACAAAATAATACTTAAAATGCGAAGGTAAATAGCAAGTTTGGCACATTAGTTTCAACGAGATTATTAGTCTAGAATATATTAATATAATGCTAAATTCGAAAAAATACACGAACATATTTTAAATCACTAATACTGACTTATAATTTGGCAGATATCGTCTCGAATCTATAGAAAAAAACTCTTTCTTAATATTATAATTTAATGTTGTCTTTTACAATAATTTTTAAGAACACAAGAGGCGTTTTTGTGTTCAATATATAAGTATTGTAGTTACCCAATAAACTAAAGAACTTTTTTGAAGCTCTAAAGAATTCTTTAATATTTATTGGCCTTTATAAATATCTCCAGGACCTCCGACTGTCTGTGCCTTCAACCAGAAATGTCTCTGGAACTGGACTCATCTCGTCTAAGTGATAGCGACTTCTGGTTAGGGCTGACAGTTGCCGTTTGCCATTTGCCCGTCTGCTGCGTTTTGCCTTTTGCAGCTCTGCAGGCCAACTTAATAAATGGCTGACATTTGAGGCGTCTCGGCGCTACAGTCCGGCGTTTTTCCAGCTTTTGTTTCGTAATATAGCGTTACATTCTGCGGGCGCTGCTCCCACACACACTCGTCCGCGCGAGCGTTTACAAATAATTCCACTGGCTTCCGGTCCCCCGGCGCACAGTGGCTGCTGTCAGCAGCCAAAAAGTATGCTCATATATTAAAAAGGATTCCCTTAGTCTCGAGAGTGACTACCGCCCCGGCTGCCCATTCCCCAATTCCCCCCAACTGTTTAATAACCAAAACCCAACGCAAATACCGAACCGAGTCCGATGCAGGAGGAAATTTGTTGCGTTCTCCGGCAAGCGAATTACGGTGGACCCACATTTCTTTTATTTATCGGTTGGCGCGACGCGGTCTGGACTATGCATCGCAGTTATATATATAGAAAAAAATCGCACATCCTCACAAACACACTCGCCTCATACGAAAATATATATTTATGTATATCCCTCACTCAGATCCGTTTAGCTCGGTCGCATTTCCGTTGCAACTTTTTGTCGTTCGATTTTTCGTGTCCTTTCGTGAAAAAACTCTCTCGCTCTGGGAAAACTGGCAGTATGGGAGAGTGGCAGTATGGAGCTTGTGCTCTTTGGACTTACGAAATATGCTCGAGTGGTTTATAATTTTTGCTGCCAAAAATGTATTTATTTTTTTTTGTATTTTGCCGGTCTGCGTTTTTGGTGGTGCCGTGGGGTTAATGCCATGCCACATGAGTTCAGGCCGGGATGCGTTTTGGGTTCGGAAGAGCTGTTGAAACGAGTTGACAATTGGCGGGTTGGAAGGGACGTCATTTGTCTGCGTTTGCCCGGCTTGGGATTTATATTTGCAGACATCGGTTACGGTGGAGTATCATTTATGGAGGTATTTAAATTTCGAAGTGCCTTTTAATGAAGCGAAACGGGGTTTTCCCTAATGGGTAGCATGACATTGGTAATATACATAGATAGTTAGTTCTGGAGAGGTATCTGCATGAAAATGTCTTATTTTGTACAAGACTCTTTACTGGACTATATTTATAATTTATAAATATTATTTAGTAATTGCCACACAATTTAAAAGGGATTTTAAATCAATTTTAAAGGTCTCTGAAGCAGGAATTATTTCCGTATACTCCTTTATGGTAGGGTAATGACTGAATTTAATATTTAAAAATTAAGGCAGTACATAGCTTAAATAAATATAAATACAAAGGCTATTTAAGTTCATACGGACAGCTTTTCAACATATATCAAGTCTAGTAAGCATTTTAATTAAAATTTAAAAAGGATTCACCGATGAAAACTGTCCAATGTAGATGGGTAGCACGTTTCCCTTAAAATATCAACAATTTCTAAGAAAATCGCTTGCAAAAAAAAAACCAGAGCATGCCTGATTGTCTAATATTGCAAAGTACTGTACTCAATTTTCCTCAGCAAGCCCCATTCCACAATTTATATTTATACAAAAATAATAATGTCAAGCGAGTCGTTGCTCTTCACTAACCAACCACCGACCGTCACAGGCAGGAGTATTCCAGTACGTACTACGACGTAGCATCGTAAAAATACAAACATTAAAAGTCCATTACCGTTGCATACTTTTCAGCAGAAACGCGATACTTGCCCCGGCCCTCGTCCCAGTTCCCTTCAACTGCTCCCCCGCTCTGCTCTTGCCCGAATTTGAATACATACATTTATTTGACAATTTCAGTTTATTTTTTGTGAGTGCCCGAGCAGACCTAACACAACTCATGAGCGAATTTGTTGAAACGTTACGTATACGCCTCGATGTACGAAGTGTATTTTTTGCCCGCTCTGCAGATGTGCACATGATTGGAGCTTTCATTCGTTACATCGAAACATTTTAGGAATTTTTTTTTTCAGATATGTTCTGGGGGGAAGCCAACGGAAGTGGAAATGTTTTTACCTGCAGCTCGATTAATTGTGTTGGCCAACTAAATGCTGGGGTTTTCTCGCCATCTGAGAGTTGAGTTTACATTTGTGTAACTGCTTTTTGTGGCAGGAAGTTTTAATCAAATTAGCCACGGTTCCTGCATTTCTGTTTTGTCATTATTAATTTAATTGCAAAGGCAATCACATTTGAGTAGTGAAGTTTTTGTGTTGCACTGACTTTGTTTGTCAATTTTAAGTGTTCTCCGAGGCTCTTTTAGTTAGCATTTGAAATTTTAGAAGGAACTTTTTCGAAATGCAATAATTAAACCAAACCAGAGTGACAGACCTTTCGTGTGGAATAAAAAAACAGAGTCCGGAAAATTATGGCCACACATGAATTTTTGAAAGTAACATTCTCTTTAACCCCTAACTGCGAGTGGACCGTTAAGGGCACTTGACATGAAACTGTGTCAAATATGCACGCCTGCCATTTTTGGCACGAAACCCCTTTCGCTGCGATTTAATATCCCCTTCAAATTAGTTCGCATTTTAAATTGCCAGCTGGGCTGCCTAAAAAGGTAACAAAAGCCAGGGAAACGGTGAGGCAATTTGCGTTTGCGACCTCAGCGCTGATTATGACGACGACCAGGGCACATTAATGCTGATGAGATGTTGCCGCTAAGTAGCATTCCCAGAACCCATTTCATTCCCACTCCCACGCCCACACTCACTTCTAGTGCCACCCCCGGCTCCTATTTCCATTCCCAGGAGCAGGTAAGCCAAGAGCTGATGCCGCACGGAGGAAATGGGGCATCGGTGACCCCCCAACGAAAACAAAAAGAATCTTAGCGGTTGCTAGGGCAGCGCCAAATTCTCTCAGCTGACTCCCTCTGACTCTCTCTTGACTTTCCAATTAAATATGCACATTCTCATTAAAAGTTTGCGCCATTAATAAACGCCAACAGGGATGTTATTTAATACGGTTAAAAAGCACGACACACGTGTGGAGATGGGGGCGCCGGGAGTGGCGACTCCTCGCGTGGCAGGAATCCGAGTGTGGGGCTTGCTTGCTCGCACACTGCATTAAATTAAACATGCAGACGTGTTTCAGCTTGGAAGCTTGGAGCTGCCACCGTCCGTCCACCTCTCTCCTCTCTTTCGGATGGAACAAAGCTCATAAAATTTGCAAATGTAAATAATTTTCTTAACGAAAATTTCCACGTTTCTGCTGTCTGGCTGTCTGGCAGGACCTTCAGGTCCCTGTGTCCTGGACCACATTAAAGCTCGTCAGGAGCTGGCTGCAAATTTGTCAACTGACAGGGCACATAGAACAAGACACGACACATATGGCCAGTGCTTCCCTCCCCCGCATAAATAATAAATAATTGAAAATGTCTCACGGGAATGTTCGCTGCTTTGGCTTCGTGTGAACTTTGCCTGCCAACAACTTGTCCCTAATATTAGAGCAGGCCAAAACCGTGTCGTGGGTTGGATGTACTCTATAAACGGGTCGGGTACTACCATCAGGTGCTGCTGGGTGATTCACGGCCAAGAACCCGATACCCCTACAGATACGAATATTTCGATTCTCGGTGCGGTATCGGAGCGGTGCTCCTTTGGTGTAAGTTTCTGATTCGATAAGATAAGGTCGATCGATGTTGCAGCTCACGTAAACAATTAGCTAATATAAAAATCAGATTTCCCGTAATAAATTGCCTGGCTCTGTTTACATTAGTCGCCATAGGAAGGGCCTTTGGAATTCGATGTATTTCTCTGTGCTTTCTGCGTTCTATTTGCCTCTATATACATATATACTTGGGTAGTTTCCCGAACCGTCATGAAGTCAAGCACATTAATTGCATACAACTAGGCGCTTTGATGGCAAAATGTTGACAGCTCGCTTTCTTGGCTTAGTCTCTACTTTCGCCTCGGTTTCTTGGTCAATTCCAGCGGGAAATTAAAGTAAAAGTACGCTTTTTAGCCTCAGACATATCGTGTACAGTGCCACGCACTTCAGCCCCGGCCATCATGGATTTCCTCAGATCTTGGGTTGGGGCGAAATTGCGGCTCATTATGTATTTATGTCAATTTCTGGCTCCCCACTATACCGGCTGTGTGTGTGTGTGTGTAAGTGCTGGCGTTGGCTGCGCCGCAATGACATGTAAAACCTTTTTGCGGAGCCTACGAGTGTGTCTTCGGGGGAGTCCCCGTGGTTGGGAGCTCCCCTTACCTACCTGGCCAACAAGCATTTAATGACTTTGGCTTGCTCTCTTTTGGGACGCATTTAGCGTGTAAATTCCAGTGTACACTGTACACTGTACATTCCTGGGCCGTTACAATTTTTACTCCTTCGGCAATCGTAAAGGCGTGTATGTGTGCGGCGGGCCTGTGCGCATATTTCAGTTATTTTTATTTCAGCGTTACTTTTTATGCACTCGCACACAGGCACACCTCCACGTATGGACACGTTTCTTACCGGCTTTATGGGCCTGCATGTTTTTTATATTCTCAGCGATGCTGGACGGGGTGTCTTAGGGATGCGGAGCGAATTTCGGGTTCGGATATTGCCAAGGGATTTGCTTTGTGTGCCTCCGAAATGCTGATGACTCCAAAACATACAGAGAGAGAGAGAGTGGATGATAAAAATAAGTTTTTATATGGATTTTGCTTGCCCTGGCATAAATCATAACCTTGCCGTATGCCCAATGTCGTTTGCCAAACGCAAATCAAGCAGTGATGTCCCGGAGATGGAACTTCCCCTTTGCGCAAAATTATTGAAAAGCGAGTCAATATTAAAATAAGCTACAGAATGTGAAACATCATATGTGCATTTGTATTTAGCATAAACATTACTCAACCTTACATAAGTAGTTCTTATTCTTGTTATAGATTTTTAATCTTATAGATCGTAATAATTTACTTTCATACCTAATAGTTTCGAAATTAAACTGAAATTGTTTCTTTTTTGTCTCAGAAATTCCGAAGAGCCTTCTTAGCGAGGTTGACTCATACACTGGTCATGAGGCAGTGCTGTACAACTATCAAATCAAAAAATATCTGGCAGATTCTAAATGGCAAGAAGATTAGACTAGATTCTCATTTTGGTACTTCATCATTTGGTCAACTTGTAGGCTCCCAATAAATTTGATTTAATTTCAATTGCCTTTGGATGTTAACTTCCCGCCTCCTCGAATCGATTCGTTTGGTATAACCACCCCAAACTTTAGACAATCTTATACGGAAGTGCTTCCACTTCGCTGATACAACATGGTACTGCCGTACTGATTACGATTATGTATCTCTTTTCATGTAAGTGTGGTCTTATCAGCAAAATTGTTTCCTTAAAGTGTAAGAAATATAATAAATTTTAGATATTTCATATTTAAGGTTATGCCCTTAACTTTAAGGTAACTTCATAATTACCGCGTACGCCATTCTTGGCGGTGCTGCGCAGTTTCTAAGCTCACCCTTCGCCCCTTCCATCGCTGTCATATCTTGGCGATTAATTAATGTCACTGACATTTGTCAAGTGGAGTTTCATAATTTGCGCCGCTTCCCATCCCTTGCCTGATAGACGACAACATTAGTTTCAATAATAAATTAACCTGGAATTCAAACACGTCTGCTTATCATGCTTACCTTGTCAGTTCGCTTCGCTTGCCAAGCCGTTCGCACTTCACTAATTCGACTGTATTCCTTCCATTTAAGAAGCAAAGTAAGAAATCTATAGTAAACCGTGTAATACCCGGTACCCAAAGTATCCACTTTAAAAATAAAACTGTTTAAATTACGTTAAAAAAGAAGACTAAGCATCAGCGGCAATTGCGGTAGCGAGCGAGATGGAGATAGACTTTATTGTGCCATAACTTCCATGTTTATCGTCCGATTTTAGTCAAATATCTATATATATTCTTTTGGGAATACAAATAATATAAAATATAGACAGTATTGCAACAGACTCAGTAGGCTATTGTGTTAAAATCATAATAAAAATACTATTAAATAACACCAGGACTGCAAATAATGAGTCCCATTTGTCAAGTGAATATTCATAGACCCGAGTGCCAGCAATGGAGGATCAAAGTGTACGCGAAGTGCAGAGATCACTTTAGACGAAATGCACCGAATGAATTTTCCATGTGGACCCCGGCGTTCCGAAGGGATATGGATATTATGACTCCAGCTGATTGCCATAAACTGAAGCGGGAACTGTCCTGGGAATTGTCTGATACCGAGGAGGACAGTTACGGGCATGTCATTGCCTTGGGTGTTGTCCTAGCCGTTACTATCATCGTTGTGCTCCTTATTCTTTTATGCGGAATGAAGCGGAGAACCATAACAAATGCCAATGCAGCTGAACCACAAACCGAAAAGCAAGAAGCTCCTGTAGAAACACCTCAGGTTAAAGAGAAAAAGAAGCTAAACTTCAAGAGGTGTTTATTACACAGCGAGGTGCAGGCACGAAGACAGGAGCTTAAGACAGAGAAACAGGTAGCTGTTCAGGCCGAACGAAGCCAACGGAAACTTGCTGCATGGACCAAAGCCCGGGAGCGGAATGCGCAGAAGAAAAAGGAAAACCTAGATCGGAAAATACAGAAAGAATATGATCGTATTCATCAAAATACACAACAAAAATTAAGCACTGCCAAAATGGTAGTTAACACAAGTTAGTTTAAAGGAAACTACATATAAGTGTTATTTTAATAACCCAATAAAATTATATTTCTTTAGAACGATTCTTGTATGGTATAAATAAAACCCATTGCAGTAACACGCATTATTAAGTTACTTTCAATAAGTTACGTTTAAAAAGCTGATTCTCATCTGGCAATTCGTTTAAGCCTAATTTTATTAAACCACATGACCACGTGAAACTCATGATCAGATATATAGTAAGCTGCATTGCTTTTAAGCAATATATAATATATAATATATATACTAATATACTAATATATACTAATATAATAATTCTAATATAATAATAATATATACATACTAATATAATAATAAAATATATACATAATATATAATAAACACCACTGCCTTTAAGAGTTTTACAATTAAATATTTGGCACAATTAGAATCGCTTGCCAATTAATACAAGCCACCAACTGTTTCAAGTACAGGAAATCAATTTGGGGCCATCGGTGTTACTGAGACTGTCGCTTGCAGACCGATTCCACGAATGCGGGAATGTTAAAGCAGAAGCAACATTTTTATATTGGCTTCAATGTTTTTGCCAAACTGTTTGCCGACTTCCGGTTCCGGGCGCCAAGCTGAAAGCAAACCCAAGGTCTTCCTTCTGCCGTTGCTTTTTTTTTCTGTTGGCAGAGAAATCATTAAACTGATTTATATTCCGTTTGATTTCAGCTCCGGACTAGCCTGACTCCGCTTCATTCTGCCAACTGAACTTGAGTTCAAGTTGTGTAAAAGGGTCGCAGCCCTGCCTAAGCCCGAAATTCGATAATTCAAGTCAATTTCGCATCTGTCGGGGTCGTTCAAGGGTTAAGGGATTCCTTTTACTTTTTGTATTTTTTGTCTTTTGTTTGTTTGTCTTTTGCACCGGCAAGTCAAGTGTAAACTAACGTCGCCAAAACACTTTTGCGATAAAAGAAACATTTTATGTAATATTAGTTTATGCATTCATATTTTTAATATAGACAAATTTAAAAAGAATAGTTATAAAGAGTGAAGAGTTTATCACAAGTAAGCAAAGGTTTAGGAGCGGGTATTATATGATCGGGATACTCGAGTGAAGTATTCCTTCTGGTTTTTTATACAACTTTTTAGATACGTCATCGGCAAACAATGTTTCCTAATACGCTTCAGTGCTAACTGAATGACACAATGCCTAACTCATGTCATCTGACCTCCTCCCTCCCCAGTTCTTTGGAAAATATCATCAGCATGGCAACGTTGGAGAATATTAAACTTCAATTTAATTTCGTTGAAATGATTCAACATGGGCATTTTTGTATTCAAATGCGGATGTGTACATCGCCTTTTCTAGGTTAACAAGTTTGTGGCTGTTGGTTATTATAATAACCAGCAGGATGTTTTTTTCCTGATAAAGACTAATGGTTTTTTAATCGTTTTCGGTTAAGCATGGCAGTGACGAATTCTAATTCAAAATCAATAACTTTCGGATCTTCATCGCGATACCTGCATTCTTTCCCAACCTCCCGAAGTAATCAGTGTTTCATGGAGTTATTTAGAAATCCTTACAATGAAAATTACATCTAAACTATTATATTTTTAAATAATATCTATAATGTATTATTCAATTGCTACATATTATTACATTTTGAATGTAAGGGATTTCTCCTACATTATATATATATATTATTATATATTATCAAAATTAAACGACACAATTAAAGACACTTGGTGCCTTTCTGTTCAGACCGCAAAGCAGAAATATTTTCTTGCCACACCTTAATGAGCATCGCACTATGATGAGAGATTTATTTGAGCTTATGCCAAGAACAATAATTATTTCAAAAGCAATAGGAAATAAGATTGAACACTGAACACATTAAAATAAATTAATTGAAACACCTAGAGTCGAATATTTTCTAAATCGTCAACGCAAGAAGTGAGTGACTTCTATATTTTTATCTGATGTGTCATGGCTTGGAGATACAATTGATTCCGGCACAAACTTGATATGACCACGTTGTTCACTAAACTTGTATCATTATTAAATTGAATGTGGTAACGTGTACATACATATGTCCGTACATAGTTTGTCTATTCATACATTGATTGTTGTCGTCAGTCAACTGTTCATTCCCCGCAATCGTACAGTACAGGGTATACCAGATTGGTTGCAAGGCATATAACAGGATGTTAGGATGCCCTTTAAGCGGACTTTCTATAAATTTTTACATCTCAACGGCTTCTACAGCTATAGAAGAATTATATAGTCCTTTGATCAAGTTTTATTGGCTTATTGTTAAGCTTTCAACCTGTAAGTTACTGTGTCTGTAATAATATCTAATATACCGTTTTATAAGTTGCCTAAATGTTTTCCACTGACAGCTTTTAATGAACTCTTACGTTAGTTCAATGAACAAGATGTTAAACATTTATGTAATCTTGGGTCCTGAAACAGGCATGCATCTTCCCATATTACTATCATTCGGAGCATGTCAGTGATGACAAATATGTGCAATTGAAATCATGGCTTGCTTATTTGTTGCTTGGCACGCTGGCTATGTACTAAATGCCTTTGTGCACCAGCAGTATGCATCTAATTAATTAAACAATTGTAAATTCCTTTGATAAATTAACGTCACCAGGCCTGACCGCACACAAACACGCATAATAGTACGCCGAGGAGGAGGGAACAACAAGAACTAGGATGGAAAGGGAGTCAAGGACCCCACCCACATCGTTGGCCGACACTGCACATTTAGCGCGAATTTTGCGGCCTGCCATGCTGCTTGGCTATGACGAACAATTCAAAATCTCGTGTTCAGTAAAAGGAAATGGAAAACATCTGCCCGAAATTCCCCGCTTCCAGTTCTGTCGTGGGCAAACAATTAAAGAAATTAAAAGCCGTATCCAAGAGATAACGTACGCCATCAAATCAGCATCCCAGCCAAAATCAAGGTCGCCGCCAAAGGCACAATAAATGCCCCTTTCATAGAGAGCTACTGATAAGGCCATTCAACAGTGTGGAGGTACACATCTTCTGAGAGACGCTTCCATATAAAAGCAGACGATACTTGCGAAACTGTCATTCGAGCCCATTGCTCCCTACAAGTCTAACGCAGCCACAAGACGCCACACGAAGGAATAGCTGCCGACAGAATGAACAGTGCAATAGGTATGGATCCAAGGACTATGGACGCGCCAGGTCCAAAGACGACTAACCCGTCTCCCTTTTCCAGTACTTGCCTGTGCCGCCATTTTGGTGGCCAGCACCAGTGCTGCCAGTGTGCAGCCCGCTGTGAAGACAATCAACAATCAGCTCTACAGGCGTTATGTGTGCGCTCACAAGCCTGACGGATTCCGCGCTCTTGTTCCAGGAAGTTGCTCCCAGTACTACGAGTGTCAGTCCGCAGTGGCCCTTGTGAACACCTGCTCCCGCTTCTTTGATACCAAGGTCCAGGGATGTGTTAACTACAACACTGGTTGCATTGAAGTTCAGTCTGCATCAGCGATTGTTCCAGTTGGTGGTTCGGTAGTAGCGGCAGCGCCCTGTGCCGAAGAAGCGACTACTACTTGCGCTCCCAATGCAGATCAGACAACAACAATCTGCCCTCCAGCAGAGACCACGACAACTTGTGGTCCAGCAGTGACGACGACAACCTGTGCTCCAGCAGTGACCACGACAACCTGTGCTCCAACAGTGACCACGACAACCTGTGCTCCAACAGTGACCACGACAACCTGTGCTCCAACAGTGACCACGACAACCTGTGCTCCAACAGTGACCACGACAACCTGTGCTCCAACAGTGACCACGACAACCTGTGCTCCAACAGTGACCACGACAACCTGCGCTCCAGCTGAGACCACGACAACCTGTGCTCCAGCGGTGACCACGACAACCTGTGCTCCAGGAGTGACCACGACAACCTGTGCTCCAGATGTGACCACGACAACCTGTGGTCCAGCAGTGACTACGACAACCTGTGGTCCAGTAGTGACCACAACAATCTGTCCTTCAGAAGAGACCACAACAACCTGTGGACCGGTAGTTACCACGACAATCTGCAGCGAAAGCTCTGCCGCAAAGGTCAAGCCCTCCTCCGTGAAGGTGCACGCAGCAAGACCCATCCGACCCGCCAAATTACCCCTGATGGAGGTCGCACAGCTGGCTGCTCCTCAGGCACAGGATCTGAGCATCGCCACCTACACAAAGTATGTGTGCCGTAATAAGCCCGACGGCTTCATGTTGGCTTCACTGAAGAGCTGCACCGACTATTACGTTTGCCGCTACGGAAAACCGCTGCAGGTAAGCTGCGGCGATAAGTACTTCAACGCTCTCAAGGGAATCTGCGATCTGCCCGAGAACACCCGATGCGTGCAGCCCCAGGCCTAAGGAAAGAAGATATGCTAGCCAATACTGATCGACTTCACTGATTGAAAGACCATTGGATTAAGCGCCTGACCCCACCTTGACTTGTGCCCGATCGATTCTTCAAATATTATACTTAATATAATGTCTTAATAAATGCAAAAGCTAAAACAAGCTATAAAAATGAGAATATTTTGAAAATTTCTATTTAAGTTGGACGCAAAATTTCTATTTTCTATTAAAGGTTAGCACATTGTGCATAGAGGATCGCACCTAGTATTTGATTTTATTCTATCTTCCCTATCAGCACAATTGGTGGAGTCCGGCATCCGCACTAATCTCCTCCGTATACATAGCCTGAGATTTCCTGGTGGTCCACTGTTTTCTCCACTGTAGCACTCAAGAAGTGTGGGCTTGTTGTTCCATTAACAGGGATTTGCTATGATTATTTAATAGATGTTTTCCATCTTCTTCAGGGGTTTAGTACAAAAGAGGATAGGCTAAGTCGGTTAACAGAAACTATTCTCATATAGCAGATTTTCGGTCATCATTGCATCTCTGACTTATGATATCATTAGTTCATATTAGTCGAAAATTGATTTACCAGACCTACAGCTAGGCATTAACACTCTTATCACTTGCATGTAGTCTCTAAGATCTTTTCTTATGTACGAACAATGGACATAGATGGCTACATAAGATGTTATGCTATATATACATTATAAAATCAAAGGTGCTTCCGTCTGCATTTTACTTACGTTCTTTGGTTCAAAGACACCTGGGCCTCCACATCCCATTAAAGTCAAGATCTGGGCCCAGGAGCAATGTGAGAACAGCTTGGCTGCAGAGCTCAGCAGGCACCAAAGCTGACCACAATGCGCTTTAAGGCTTATCGAAGAGCCGGTCCCTGCTGGGAAAATTGGGGATAGTTCTGGCCACGGATTAGATACCGATGCTTGTGTCTACCCATAAACTGCCTGCTTAATCCTAGAGGCAGTGCCTTTCCGGGACTATACCGCCTGCCTACCGAAGGCACATCTGCCTCTCTGTTCACCAAAGGTTTTCCTTTGCGTTAAATTAAAAACGTCAAGTCGACATGCCTGAAAGAGTTTTCAGGGCTCGAGAGTGACTGCGAAATACTCGTAAATAACGCGACAAAGCAACAAGGTATACCAAACTTCCTCGGCTACAGAAAGAACGCGTGACTTTCGGTTTTCATTTGGACTTTGAGTAGGCGACGATGGTAGGAGAAGTCATAGCCGGCAGCCATTTGCCGAGACATGTTTGCAAATGAGAAGTACACACAGGTACGTACACGGGGTGAAAGGCAAGATGCGTACTGGCTTCCCAGTCGAACAGACACGTTAAGACCTCGGATTCCCAAGAGCCGTTAAAGGCTTAGGCGACAAATTTCCTCATAGCTGGGATCATTTAGAGGCGCCAATGAGTTCCCCGATCCCCCCGAGAAAGCAAACAAATTTATTAGGTATTAGCGTTGGCTCCAAATTTTAATGAGTACCACGGATATGACTGCGTAATCAAATTTCACTCCTTCCAAATCCTTACCACGGACGCACCTGCAAAGAAAATGAAATATACTTAATGTACGAGATTACCCTGCCCTCAAGCTGTGCACATTGCAAATTTCGGAACGGCCGACATTCTCGCATTTAGGCCCTGCCAATGGGGGGCTTCAAATTGGATGCCGGGCACTGCAGGCGGCCGAATGCCGACTACCGACTGCCGACTGCCGAACGGCAGTTCAAATAAACAAAGACCAAAGCACGAAAAATTTTGTAATAAAGCCAACACACACACGGCAGAGCCCCATCCTTCGTTGCTTGCCGGTTTCCTCTTGGCAACGGCACCTGACGCCGGTTAAGGCCTCTGCAATGAAATCAATTTTTCCTTTTTCACCTCCGCACTCGCACAACTGATGCGACTTTCCTCTGTTCGGCTCAAGAATTCAAATTAGAGTTTTGTTTACAATCGAACCAAACAATCGGAGCCGCCGTCTCTTTGTGCAGTTATTGAATTGCGATAACCCCCAAAGCCAGCATCCACGGGGAGCGGATGAAATTTTTATTGCTACCCCTCGACCCCCAAGAATATTTCAATTGGCGCAGCGCCCGACTCACCTGGAGTACATTTCGTGCGATGGGGTTATGGCTGACGGGTTCCTAAAATCCTTCTGAAGCTTAGCAGGTGTACAGACCGTAGGGCCAGCAGGCAGGTCCACACGGACCGCAGCCCGTGGGTCCGGCGCAGCATGAGTTGCATGGTCCCAGCGACAGGGAGCAGGGTCCGCACCACGGGCCGCACCAAGGTCCGCAGGGTCCCGAAGGACCATAGCCATAGGGACCACAGCCAAAGCCACAGCTGCCACACATGATTGGATCGTCTGCTATGATAGAAAATTTCCATAAATCATTATCATTATCACAAATAGTTTCTTTAAACACTCACTTCACGGATTAAGTAACTAGGGAAAAGCTTTAGGTGGAAACTTTGTTGGAAGAATTTGGCCGATTACTTTTTATTTAGGAACTTTCAATCCTATGTGGCCTAACCTGTGAGCTCCAGATCTAAATACAACTGAACTATAGCCTATGCTTAGCAATTAGAGGTTTCAATCAACGACTACTGATCAGTTTTATTTTTGTGTGAAAAGTAAGAAGTTTTCATCGGGGGTTTTTGAATGCGTTCTTCTACTGGGAGAATGTTCTTCTCTCTCTGGCTTTATGACCAAATTTAAATAAAAGCGTAGAGTCATACGTAAATTCGCATAGAGTTTCGCATCTTCTTGTTGTATAGTCCTGGCTAGGAGGCAAACATAAATTGCATCATAAATATAGTTGATATTGCAATTGTCACAATAAACCAATTTGTATTCATCCTTCAGATACATTGTTAAACACAGCCTGAAACGGAATAAATTCTAAATGCGCGCCTTTAAGAATAGCTCAAAAATCAGCTTCGTGTGCTGTTTATGGGCGAAGAACTTTTTGGATAGCGGCCATTAAACTCGAATAATTAGCCAAAGGGGTTCCCTGATGGGGCAGATGAAGAGTTGAGCCGTAAAAATGCCACGGATCCCATAAAAATCAACGAGTAGAGAGTGCGAAATTAAATAATATAATATAATAACGGAATTGGGTCTTTAAATTTCGGAAATATAAACCGATGCCGGTTAAGGGGAAGTCGGCCAGAGCTCCAATTAAAGCCAACTCCGGCACGGTGGAGGGTTCAATGAGCTCAGATTCGGTGAAGGCGACAGGATTGGGATGAGGGTAACAGCTGCCGGGATCTCCACTCTCTGGGGATAAATTAGTGGTTTTGCCCTCTAATATAGTCATCGGGCCGAATGCCTTCGCCATTTGTCATTGCCACCCTCGGCGCCATCCCTTGCCGCACTGATTTAATATTTATTTTATTAATACGAAATTAACATAAAAAATTTGTCAAAATATTCTGACACTTGGCATTGGTATGCACCATGTCCCTGGCCTAGGAGGGGTTGCAACTGTGACTTCACCTTGCCGGCGGGGGTGGCTTGTTATTATTTTGACACTTGCCAAACAATTGGCATGCGAAATGAAAACCCAGCTGCCTTAAAGAACAACAACTACAGCGACCGGCAGCGCGGCAGCGCAAGACGCAGAGCTGAACGAAAATTTTATTATGGAATTTCGTAAATTAAATATTTACCCGACAGCTGTGCGAAGGACTTAAGCGTACCCAGGCGCCACCCAAAAGTGCGTAGAGCTCAGGCCACCCCGCCTTGCCTCCTCGGCGCGGCTGTTGTTGATTCAATATTGTGCTGAGGCAATAATTGAATTTAATAGCTGGCTGGGCAAATGCTTTAAAGTTCCATTTCCCTAGAAATGACGATGCAGGCCCAGGGTTTTTAAAGCCCCAGCACTGATTCCGGTCTATTATAATTCCCTTCTCTGAAGAACTCTCCATTCGATTACACCTCCGATTAGCTCTCTTACGGCATCAACTCACTTACCAGAAGCACATTTCGCCAACCAAAGTCAACAGCTAAATTGGGAGCCTTAAATTAAAAACAAAAGTAAATACCTGGAGAGGGAACAGGAAGCGATGGGAATGGCAATGGCAGAACGAGTCGAAAAGAGCAGCGCAAACGCGCTGTACGTTGTGTCACTAATTCAGGTAATTTGTCACTTTATTTACATTTTAAATGAATGTTATTGTGGCCGTTGACGGTGGAGTAGGTGGGTGCTGGGTGGCGGGCGGTGGGCGGTGGGGTAGCTTCTGGTAAGGACAGTAAGTAACCAAGAGAAAACCAATTTCCATTTTCGTTTTGCGGGAAACGCAGCAAACGGCGAGGGCAAAGACAAATGAGTGACTGTGGTGCGGGCCAAAGGACGAAACACGGACAGGACAGGCCCAGAAAAACCCCTTTGCTGCTCTGCTTTCTGTCCCATATTCCAACCCGAACTTCCCCCCGCGTTCAAGTGTCGAAGCCGAAGGAAAGGCAAGTGAAAAGGACTCAGCCACGGACCAAGAAATGCGATTAAAATTTGAACATTGAGGCGAAAGGCAAAAGACGTTTTGCGGTAACCGTCACGTAGACGGGAATGGAATGGGCCGAAGTCGTGGGTCCGTGCTTAATTTGAATGAAGTGGCAACATTGTTAATAGCCCGCATCTGCCCGAGCGAAGCGATCCACGGACCAGGAACCCTAACCAGCTCAGGTGAGTTCGCCTCTAATGATTCTGTTTACTTTTGCATTTTATGTGCACAGATCCTCGGCCAAGGAATGAACGTGTAACCAAGACCTGAGCAAACATTTGTTAGGAAAACATCGAGGTTGAGCTTCAGGTTTATTTGTTTAAAAACTAGCGTTAACTTTAAAGTTTCATTTCTACTTATTATCATTCACACAGGAGTCCTATTAGATTTTTAATTTGGCGTTGAGTTTATCATTTCACTCAAACGGGTGGGAAAAAATGTATTTTTTACAAAATAATCAAATTTCGAGAGTAAACAGATGGCAGGAAAATTTCCAATTAACAAAGGAACTTCTCCTTTTTTTTCCGCTAGGCTCATTGTGAAAGCTTTAATTAATTTTATTATTTCTTCAGCTAGAAACAAAATTAAAATTTCTCCCCTTTTTCCATGCAAATATCGGAAACTATTTCAGATGTGTTCTGCCGTTCAGTGAATTATTTCTTAAATTAGATGGCGGCGGCACCTTTGTGCTCCTTTCAAGGCTTCCAATTAGATGGGGAAAAAAAAGAATTTACAACAGCCGCCCGCAAGTATGCAATGGGAAATTCAATCAGCCACAGCACAGAGTTCCACGTATCCTTCTCGCTGCGGCAGCAAGGACTGCACAGTGTGGCGCTTATGAGCCCGGCTGTCCCATAAATTTTTGCCAGGAGCGAACACATCGCAGTCTCCGGCCACCTTTTCCCTGGCGTTCACCTTTTGTGGGGCCCACAAATAAAAATAAACACACGTTCCTTTCTCGTGTTCATTGCCAAAACGTGTCTCGGGCGACGTTTCCCCTTCATTCTGATGGGGCGGCAACCGCAAGAGGCAGGAGGTCTTTGAGCCTTCTCGGGGACCCGCGGTTTTTGTCAGGCCGAAGACAAAGAGTGCTCTCGCATCCACAAAAATAGGTGAAGGGCAAAATGGGCGCATAAATATTTGAAACATATTTACCCTGCCATATATTTTGCGTTGCCTTTTCGGTCCTCTCGCCGCCGTCTCCTCTTTAGCTGGCTGACCACGTAGGCTATCAATGTCCAATCTTCCGCACTCAACAATTTCGCCCAGAGACCCAAGCTGAATTTATTTTATCTCGCTCATAATTTCCTTATTTTATTTGCTTTGATTTCTTCTGAAGTTCGCTTGAATGATGGGAAGCTCCCGAAGCTGGAAAACGCCAGGAGCACAGGCAATATGTAAATTTTAAAGTCGTTGTTTTTATACAATTTGAATTTCAGCTTTGCTTTCGGTTTCCCATCATATGATCTAGACTCTATACCTTCCATTTAAAGTAAAAAATACGCTAACATAACATTTTTGAAAAATTACACAGCTTTTACAAGGTATTTATGTATCCTTAAGATGTGGCAGAGCCAGAAATCACTGCACCATGTCCTCCATACTTGTTGAACTCTTCGTTTTTACTGGGGGCTCGCATGTCTTTCGCTTATTGTTTATATTGTTTTAATTAATTTCATTTTGAGTTCTTGTCTTTGCCACAGACTCCGGGGAGAGTCGGCTTCCGTGAAGCATTTTATGCTCACGTGCGCAGAAACGATATCGCCAACTCTTGAGCCGAGTTGTGGGCCAAGTTGTGTGCCCTGTTAAGTGGTGAACGCCTCCCGACCCGCACCCGATGCCGCTCCTGTTCCAGCTCCCTTTAGGCCTTTGGAATCGACGATGCCCGCCTGGCTGCCTTCCGGTCCTCCACTATGTTTGTGCAATGAAGCGTTGGGCTTTTATAACGCCAACAGTCAGCTAAGAGACTCCGGGATGAGCGGCCAGATGGGACGGGCGTAGTCAGTCATTGAGAAGCTGTAAAAAGCTGCAGGGAAATTCTTAATTTACAAAAAAGGAACGAAAGGAAAACCCCTGCGTAATAAATGAAACGTAAAAGAGAAACGAAACTTAACAACTTGCCAAGGAGATGGGTGACGGGAGGGCTGGGCTGGGCTGGGCGGTAAGGTGACTTCGGCTCCTTCGCTGGACAATCGCCGGAGTGCTTCAGTGCCCCCGACAGTTTTTGGTTTGGACAGACTTCATCTGGCTTTCCCCTCCGGCCTCGGTCTTGGGTCCTTGGTCCTTGGCTACGCCACGCACTGAAAGCTTTCCGCTCCACTTGTCTGCTGCTTTGATTCTCACGGTTTTTTATTTGAATGCCTCTCATTCCCTCCCCCCAACAGCGGATGAAGGACGCTTCGCCTCCGTTCCTGTCTCTGCCTCCGCCTCACCTGCTCGAGCTGAGCAAAGCTGTATCTTTGAGATACTTAGATACGTATATATTTTAATGTGCGCTTTATCAACAGCTTTGCTCGGGCTCCACCGGTTTGGCTCTAGCTCGGTCCAGGCCCCGGAGTATGGGGTCCAGGTGGGCGCTTGCTTCCACCTGGCCGATGGCTCGTGCTGTGCTTTTGTTGCCTCTGGCGAGGCGCGTCAAGGGACTATGCTCTTCGTCAGGGAAATCGCATGGTGGAAGTCAAATTTATTTCGATGGCGTTCCGACTGCAGTTGGCAGGACTCTTTGTCAAGGCGGCACCGTTGGCATAGTCAATGTTTTGTTTGAGTCACCGATTGATGCGTTCCTATCAATCGAAGGCGAGTCTTGGTCGAGATTTGTAAAATTACGAACAGCATCGAAGAATATATATCTTATAGAGCGGATCACTGCTACTTTACAGTATGGTCTATATTTTAGCTCGGAAACTTCCATATTTATCGAAAATGAGCCATACATTTGCCATTCGCCGAAATACCGGAAATTATCGATTATAAACAAATACTTTGTAAGTAAGTAACTTCTCTAAACCTTTTCTAATTTCTTCTTGACTCTGAAATTTCATAATTTTTTTGAGTGCTTTTAGTAATAAATAATAATATTAATATATGTTTATATTATTACTACAACGACATAACTTTCTAATCAACCAGGTATCACGAATCGGACGTCAAGAAACTCCGCTTGTTGCTCGTGCGGAAAATTCTTGAAATCCTTTTATTAAATCCTTGCCACACTGCGGACCCTTTTCCTTTCCGGCTGTCTAATTAAAAACTTGAAGGCGTCAAACCAGAAACATATGAGACAGAGCCTCGGTGTTGCCACGCCGCCTGTCAGAGCCGTCAAAAAAATGACATTTTGCTGGCTAATTACAATTTCAAATTAAATCACAAGTAATTAGCTGAAAGTCAAAGGCAAACATGGCGAGCACACAAAGGCAGGGGCGAGTTTGGGAATTTGACAGCATTTTATGATTTACAAACGCAATGAAAATTGTTCGCCTAATGGTCTGTTGTTCCTGCCTGACAGGTGGGTGGTGTTTGGAGGTCGGTACTCGGCACTCGGAATTCTCCATTCGGGATTCGTGGGGGTCGCGCCCATCCATCGTTTGGCAGGAATTTTTGCCTGCCAAATGAAAGACATTAACGCCGACAGCAGGCAGTCGAAATGGGCAAAGCAGGCGACACATTAAAATACATTTTTAATGTTGATGCGAGCGGCGGGTGTATGTGCGTGCCTTGTTCGCCGCCCACTTTCCGCCCGCGAAAACATTTTCTTCATTTTGCATTTGTTCCTTCTTCATTTTGCCGCCGTGTTTATTATTTATACATGTGTCTGTCCGCCTGTCTCGGTCTCTCCCGTTGACTTTTCACGGTCCTGGTCTGAAGGGGAAAGTTTGGGGCCTTTTCCCGTTCACATTCCCACCGTCAGCCACTGACACACACAGCGTCCGTTAGAAATGTAATCAAAGTAATTACTTTTATTGCGATTTCGCCCGTATGCTAATCAACGGGATCGGAATGGTCTGTCAGGCATTTTTGAGGGCGTTCTACTCTTGAATTATTGTTATGGCTTTCATTTTAATGGTTTTTAATTTCCTAGTTGCGGGATCAACTATGACATATTTTTTTTTCTAGCCTCCAGAATGTTGTCCTGTGTCGCAGGAAGTTTAATTTGTTTCATTACACTGAGATAATAACAAGGCCTATATGGGGTTAGTAAAGAAATATCTATGGTGGATTCTAGCTTATTATAATTGTAGTATTATATCATAAGAGAATATGCTGTCATTCTGCAGTAAAATCTGATCATCCCCTATATAAGAAGTCAGGGATTAAGCTTCTAAGAATACCTCAAAGATCAGACTTAGTTAAATAGACACCTTCTATTAAAGTGTCAGTAAGTTTTGTAATTCTACATAAACTAGTAGAAAATCGTCCAGTAAAATAGATTGATGTTTTTTTTTAACCGATATGGAGCACCCCTTTGGATCGAATGGTCCCTACTTTGGCCAGCGCGGTGGCTTCCACATTCGGGAGGCCGAGAGACGGGCGGCCCAGGTCGCCAAGGAGGCAAATGTTAAGCCGGCCAGGCTGTACCTGCGCTCCACGTCGCGGGGAATGCGACGGGCCATTGACATTTACTTGCCGCGCTTCATGCAGGATGCGAGCCAAGCCTCCTCCGAGGTCGAGCAGGAGGACGAATCCGAGCATGAGCCTGAAGATCGGCCCCAGCCTGCTCCGCCGCAGGATGAGAAGCCCTCCTACAGGAGAAGCCGCCCCTACTTTCTACGCCTGGGCAGCGACGATGGACATGTTCGCAAAATTGTGCAGCGTATCTTCGAGCACAGAGATCCTTTGTAAGTAGAAATTCTGGCTGTGATCCGGCCAAGCTTGTCATGATAATTAGTCCGGCAACTTTGAATACTTGCAGCAGCCGGAAAACCAGGAATATATCTGTTTCTAAGTACGTCTCTGAGCGGAGACAACTCACCGGGGGCGTAATTCCCGATCCCTATAGACAACGGCAGGTTCCTTTCCCAGAGGTATTGTGTGGCACAAAGTATGGAAGAGAGAATAGAAAATTATTCGGGACCAAAACTCGATTTGAGTCCAGCGAACTTAAAAATTTTTCTTGAGGATTGAAAGAGCGTGAAATAAACGATTGCAATGTAAACAAAACCCTTAATAAGCTCTAGGGAATTATTTGTAACTGTTTGTAGGAACTGAATGAAAATCTAGCAAGTTCAAATCTCTGATTACATTCGACACAGTTAAGGATCTTGTCTTAAAGCAACACCAAGATCTCGCTGCTATAAAATCCATGTTATCACATCCATTTCCGCTTCCATCCTCCAGTAATGCTGCTTTCCCCGCCCCGCTCCCATTCTCTCGCCCATTTACATCCACATCCACATCCGCATCCTGCTCGCAGTTTGCCATACGCTTTGCATAACTTAGGGCGCAACAGGAAATGAATGAACACGCCCCAGCGACTGAAACGAAACGAAAAGTGGGAATAACATCGTCGCAGCGCCAGCGACAACAAACAGAGTCGTCGTGGCACAGTTTTTCCATGTACTCCAAATCCTCATCCTCCTGCTCCAACGATTTTCCTCCCCGTCGGCTAACACAAATTGCTCTTGTAATATCAATTTAAAGTAGCGCGCCAAAAATACCGCCCTAAAATATGCAAATTATTTTGTTGTCTTGATTTTTATTTACTCAGCTCGGCGAGATGGTGAATGAAAGCGAAGTGAAAATATTTATGTTGGCCATTTTCGGGGTTTCCACTAATTGTTGATGGAGGGAAACCAAGATGTTGGGCCTGACGGCATATATACACAGAGAAAATACTTAAAAAAAAACGGTTTAATATAAAAAAAAACTAAGTAAACTGGTCCCAATAATAATATTGATATTTGCTTCCTGAATGTCCTGGCAGCTTAGTTGACTTAAGCAAATAAGTACAAATAAAAAATATAAATAAATTACGAACATTTTTTATACAAACGAAATTGTATAAAACAAAAAGAAAGCCAATTAAATTAGTTGTGGGTTTAATTTTGCTCTGTGCAGATACCTGCAGGACACCTGTGCATTCTTAACTTATAGATTCCCTACACGTGTGACCCAATGCAAGTGCTACTGATGCGTTTTTATCATTTGGAAAATAAGGAAAAGTTGAGGCCACAGAAACACAACTTTTCATTTCGCCTGGCATAACTTTCTTAATATTTTGTTTTACTTTTCATCTCCTTCCTTTGGTTTGGTTTTTTTTTTGCCCTCACTCTCGCTCTTTCGTTTGCCTTTCCTGCGCCACATTTCCTTTGAACTTTATCTTTGTTGTTTGCCTTTTGTTATTGTTGCTGCATTAGGATAAATTTGAGGGTATATAAATATTGTATATATCTCGGCGGCAACAAATATTTTCAACTTTTGCAGCTTAACTTTATGCAAAGCATTCCGACTGTACCCTGGCGTCTCCCCTTCACCGTAAAAAATTGGAGCGCCAAAATTGTTTGTTACCTTTAAACAAATTGTCCTTTTTCCATGTGCCGGTGTGTATGTGAGTGCCGGTGAGACCAGAGAGCAGAGCAACAACAACGAAGACACATTACAAAAATCCGGCTGAACAGGATGTGCGCACTTTGAGCCCCTTAGTGGGTGGAGGTGATGAGGGAGGGTCTTCGTTTTCCATATTTCCGTTGATATTTGTACTCAAAACTTTTCCAAGTTTTCCTTTATTCCTATAAAAGTTGTTCAAAGAAATTCACTGTCCAAAGAAACAGGTGCTACTTGTGTGGAGAGTGTTTATCAGTAAGGAGCAATAAATTTCTCAGACAAAAAGTAGAGCAGTTATTGCGGAAATATCGAGCAAATAAATAAGCCATTTTGTGTTTTTGCTAGGTACCAATAGGGTGGGAAATTAAGGCAAAAGGGACATTTCCGGTCATCCGATAATATAGCTGTATTTCTAATTCTTGATGAACAACATTAGCCGAGTCGATTTAGTCATGTCATATTTCTCGATAACACTCCATAAAAATAACAAAATATAATAACAGCCGAGTCGATCGATAGGCAAACTATGGTCTCAGTTTAAGAACTATCTGAATACAGTTATCCAATTAGACGTTTATTCTATATACATTATATCTTAAAAACCATTATTATTGCGGCTTGCTAGAAATTATTTTTTTTATTATAGTTAGTTCTGGGCGAGCTGATTATATATTACTTATAATGCTATTAATGCTCATTTTTTTACTTTAAATAACTTCTTTTAAATATAGCTGCTATAGAAACGATTAAAGTCATTAAAGTCATAAGAAATTAAAATTGAAATGAAATATTCTCAATAAGCTCTGGCTTAGGCTGTCTATACATATGTAATTATGCTTTGATCCCTACGGCTTATTGATGTGTTATGTGCGGCTCGCCCTGTTGACTTTTGTGTTTTTGAGTTTTTGGACATGACCGACTTTTCCATTGGACCTAATCGGTTATTATTGAAAGCATATTTTTATTATAATATAGTAGCAAGGGCTTGAGGACGAACGGCCTCGTTCGGGCTGAGTGAAAATCTGTTGAGTAACCTTCGCCTTTCGTAGTAAAATTACAATTAAATTCACATAAAATAAAATATCTTGCGGTGCTTTTTATGTGTGAGCTTGTAATATAAATCCTTTGGCTAATGGGGCCACACACACAGCAGGCAGGAAAGCCCCAAGTGCTCGCAGCAGGCGGTCCTCTTCGTGCCAGAAAAAGAGGCAGGAACGCCAGAAAAAAAAACTGGAAGCACCGCAAGGACCACGGATGAATCTGAGAGCGTTTTGGCGGTTACGGCAACGGGCTCGGACGCAAACAAGGGTTAAGCATGGCGCTCTTATGGCGCTTCTAATGAACAAAGTCAGCCTCTGCGTTTGTGCATGCGAATGAGCAACCGTGCCACCAGGTACAGACCTCGTCCTGACAGCAACAAAAATTCTTTCTGCGCACACTGGTCCAGGGTACCCGGCGACTGAATGAAAATCAACTTAACATTTTCTATATCCTACGAAAAATAATACTATATTTTAAGTAAAAGCTTAAATTTAATTTTAAATAATACTTGTAAGAAGTTGATAATTAATAGTGTTAATTATGTTAAAACAAGAGAGATAAAAGCAAAAACTTAAGCGACAGAAAATGGCTTAGAGGCTCCTGAAGGTTTCGGGGATCTGTAGAGAGTTAATCCGGTTTATTCCCATCTGCTTATTATTATATAAATATTATCTAAATAATATTAATACCTTTAAATTGTTACTCGAATAATATTAAATCTTAATTACTTTACTATTAAAAACTTATCCTAAAACTAAATAGTTTCCTGGAGGGAACAAAAAATGACCTTTGCACCAATGTGCCATAAAGCCGAATGAGTTCTTCTGGTGGCCCAGAAAAATATGCATCCTTCGTGTGTGATTAAGCGTAAATCCGCTTTCATGTCCTTGGTATTACGCAGTAAAGAATAAAGGATAAAGGAAATGGAAAACGGCAGAGTAAGCGTTTAAAAATTAACCTTTCCAAGTAACTTTATTACTCTAAGCTAATGAGTTTAGACATTGGCAATGAGTAGGCAATGGGTTTTAAAATAGCTTGAAAAAGATCATCAGTAAAACTTTAATTTATAAAAATAATAATAAGAACCAGCTGCATATTTCTTACACAATTTTGTGGGAACAAAAGAAACTATGTTTATGGATCCGGACTAACTATAGGTTCGAATGGGCCCCCGTTTAGCTTTAATGAACTCGTTACGTTCCAATTTCGACCAGGTTCTGCCCCCCGGGCCGTGTTGAATGCAAATAACCTTTTAATAATAAGCCCGAAGTCCGATCTGGTCGCGGTTTTCATTATCAGACATTTCCGCGCCACTCAGACATGGACAGACGGTGGCAATTCAGCTTAATGTGCATTTAAGTAAATAATTGAAATTTATTACATTTCGCAGGGCCCGCGCGGAGGTGCACACAAAGCGAGTGAAGACGAAAAGCGCAGCTCGATGAAATGATTGTGATGGCATCCACTGATTTCGCGGCGGGCCCGGTCGCAGTTAATTGCATAAACCCGTAATTGGAGGCAATTCCAGCTTCAAGTCCAGGGAACTCGCCTGGAAATTGTGCTTAACCATTTAAAGTGCACAAAGGAGGCCATGCCGCAAGGCGGCACAAAGGAGTCGCTGGAGTCGGCCGAAGGGTTATGCGTCCCGGAGCTGAGCTGTGCGACTGTAGCATTTGTGTTCTTTCTTTTTTTTTTTGTTTCTTTGGTTTTTGGCAGGTCTAATTAAGGTCACGTGACCCGTCCTGCACTCGAGCCCCTGCTGTGCGGCCATGCATGCGCCCGGAAAATGTTCTCGCATCAAATGCAGCTTTTCGGCCAAAAAGAAATCCAGAGTCTCGACGCATGTTCACGCACATTTGCCCAGAGACGACATCTGCGAGGGGAGCTCGAGCCCTTACCCACTGCCCGGGCAATTATCAAGCGCCCAAATCAGCATGCCGCCGGAGTAGACCACACGCCACCCACCTCCCCGGGACCCCATCAAAGCAAAGTTTTCCCAGGCAAAAGGAAAGCGAACGAAACTTAACAGAGGCAAATTACGCACACGAATTGCGCTGGACAATAAAAAAGCGCACAAAAAAAAAAAGCGAGAGAAGAATGGCGAATAAATTATGAACAAGGGGCTGCTTGCACGCTGGCAGGGGTGGCCGGGACGCGGGGGGTTGGAGCATCTACTTGCGCGTCTAATTTGTTGGAAAATTAGTTTGTGTGTTTTGTGCGTGTAATTTCCATGCAAGCCACGAACACGGCTCAGATGGAGATCTGCACTTGATTTTGATTGAAATACGCTAAGAAGGGGACAGTGCGGGGTCTTTATGTGGTAGGGGGAGGCAAATATGGTTACGTTATTTTGGTTATAACAGTTATCAAAGTGCCTTCAAATGGGCCTTTGTTGCGTGTTAGCCAGTTCCTTGACCAGTGGCTACGCTTTATGCTCTGCCAAACTCGGGACTAATTGAAAGGGTAATAGTTCTGGTCCTAGAACTATAGATGCTAAGGGACTGATTCCCTTTTAATATTAAGTCTATATATCAGAAATATATCACCTATATTTTATGTAAGATAAATGGATATTATGTTACATTTATCCGGCTGTGATGAAGGAGAGCCCAACAATTAAAACAGTTAAAACAATTTGTTTGAACTAATTCTTTAAAGGTTCTTATAAATTTATATTAAAGGATATTTTTAATATACTCAGTAAAAGAAGACAAATAACAAACAAAAATTTGTTCAATATTTATTCGATAATATCAATAATATCTTTAATCGATTTATAAGATTGTACGATTATATTTTATTGTATATATTGTATTGTATATTGTATATTTTGTATATATTGTATTGTATATTATTGTACTATACTTAAAATTTTCTTTTATCGAACTTCGATATTTTTGTAGATATATCATCACGGATTTTCCCTGTCGGTATACAATACTAACCATCCTATCCCAAGAATCGGACTTTGTCCAATTAACATATCTCTGCAGGCGTCTCCGCACTTCTCATTCTTTCTGCCCCCACTTGAACTTGGCTGGCAGACTCGCTTCTTGTTTGTCGTCTGCTCTGCTGTTTGCTTTTAAGTAAACATTCGCACGTTTTGCGTTAAATAATTTTCATTTAAGTGCTGCTCTGGCCTTTTTGTGGTTCTTTTTCTTCAATTTCATCTCTCTGTTGATTGCGATGCCTGCGACTGCGCAAGCGCTTCGTCTTTGGAGGATTTGTTTGGCATTGGAGTGGGGATCCCCTTTGATTATGAGGGCGTCACTGATGTGCACGCAGCTGCGATGGGGCCTTGTTATTTCATCCAGTCTGCGATCAGCACATGGGCAGCGAAAGCTGGCCGCCAAATACTCTTACATTTTAGTAATTACTTGGAAAAAAATATATGATTTATAAACAAACAGAGCTAACTATAACTTAATAATTAGCTGTTTGATTTTAATGAAAGGCACACCTCTTGGTAGGGCATCAACTTGAGCTACGTAGGATTCTGCGAAACGAGACGACACAGGAAACTGGTTTAATTGGTTGCAAACTGAAAGAGGCATGTATATCCCGCCCCTTCTTTGGGGTACTTCAGTCTCCGGAGGAGGCGGAGGCAGCAGATACTGCACTTGCTACGGCATTGTCTACTCAAGTAGAAATGGCATTCGCTCCAGTCGTTCTGTCCCTGTGAAAATCACAAGAATCGCAACTCATCGAACTGTGAGTGGAAGGCCCAGTTCAATTCAATTAGCAGCATATTTTGCTGGCACGATTCGGAAGAAATGCGATACAGATACGATTCCCGCGGACAGCGAGAATTTATGAAGCCCATGCCAGGCCCTGCCAGCATGTCGTTCCACTGTTATTTGGCATGTTTTGACACTGCAGGCCGTGGCGAGGCCAATAGGGCGGCAACAAGGGGAGTCGGGTCGGAGTCCCCGCTGTTCGCACTCAGTGGCATGCGATCTTCAGATGCCAATGCTGTGAATGGGATTGGGGCGAGGGTCTTGTCAGGGGCTGGGCAGCAACAGGGGCTGGCCACATGTGGCTGGCGTTGCGTGGCGGCGAAAAATGATTTAAAAGTTTGCGTGCGAGAAGATGGTTTCCCCAACAAGCAACTCCTCCGAAATTCCCCAAATGGTTTTTGCTAGTTTTTCTTGAAAGAAAAATACATACAAAGTATCTGCAGCAATTAAAGCGGCACTCAGAGACATTAGAATGTGTATTAAACACACAACTTTCTCTTTTTATGTTTTGGTGCGGCATTATTCTTATTCAATTTCCGCTTGATAGACATTAAGTCACATTAAGACCTCATGGAAAATCAGCCAAATTATCGATCAATAATTGCTTATTTTACTTCAGACTTTGCCTTTTACCCACTCCCAGTCAGCGACTTAATTTTACTGCTGACTCCTTCCCCTTGCCAGTACTCAATGACCCATTGAAAAGCTGTTTACCGTCGCGTTTTGAAGGAAACCTGTCAGGAGAGGGGCGGCCTCCAAATGGGGGCGTGACAGGTTGACTTAAATGACAAATTACAAGTATTTACATGCAAAACACAACAAGATGCCGAGATGCCGGGATGCTGGGATGCCGGGAGGCTGGGATGCAGCGATGGCGGCAGACTTCGTAATCGATGCGACACGCGCGTGCCTGGCGAGCATCTAGCTGAGGTGGCTGTACTCCACCACGAGGGGACCCAGGTGAGACGGGGCACCGAGGAAACCACACGTTGACAGAACGACGAGCCAAAGACAATCGAGATGCTGGCAAGGCAAGACGACGCAACGACGACGACAACGACGACGTCGTCTAATTGAGCGAAGGAAGTCAGGTTAAGGAGTAGCTGGCGCCACCTGTCGGACGACCCAGCTCCGGCTGGCTGGAGTTTCTTCCATGGGCGGCTCTTCAAGTTGATTGCATTAATGATATGTTGTTGCTGGCCCAGTGAAAGCCAGCGCTCAATGATAGCCAGGTTCGTCTTCGCGGCTCACCCAAGTTGATTAAAAGTCTCGAGTGTGCGACGGCACTGCGGAGAATGAGAACGCTCGAAACGAAAGCAATTAGCAATTGACACCCGGGTGGCATCTTAGAGGAACTCCGGAGCGGCAAGCAAACGCCATTAATGGGAGTGGAATCCAGTGAGAGACTCTCCAGGAAAGTGCCGTGACAGTAGCAGCGCGAGTACGAGGCTATTGAGCAGGTACAGTAGGTGGCAAAAGCCGTAATTTAGTTCTAATTCGGAGAACTTAAATAAATAGGATTTCAGCCAAGGAAAAATAGTATGAGAAAGAGAAAATGGCCACTTAGTTATAGCCAATAAGAGCTTACATAGTCAGACTTAGAAAGTTTTAAAAAATAATATTCCTACGTAATGCAGATGTCATTTGTGTCTGGAAGAGCGATTAGATTCTTTTGCTCTCTAACTTAAATATTAATTTAGGTAATATTAAACAGATATATATTTGTTTATTAATAGTCCTTCAACAAGTTTTACCATTCGAGAGGCTTGACTGGAATTGTCGAAGGAGCTCAGGTTCTTTTAGTCTCTAACTTATATACATTATTAATTAAATCTAGAACAGATATATGTATATTTACATTCAATCAAACAAATATGGTTTGAAAATACTTGTCTAGAGATGCACAGAAATATAAAAAATAAATAATATATATAAACATATAAAAAAACATCGGAATGCTTGATTTATAGAAATTTTTAATAGGAATAATATCACAGTCAAAGTTAGTAAAACGATATTATCGATAAGATATTTTTATTTGTTTTTTTTTTTTATGAATTATTAATATTTAAAACATCTTGTAGTTTCTATTTTAAACAAGTTTTTTATATTTTTCCAACAATGCTAGTTTAAGCTAAGCTTAGGCTCTTCTTTTGCACAGTTAGATATATCGAAAGGAATATAAATTTAAAGCAAGGTTAAATATAAGTTTATACATCGGCCTTTGCTTCAAATATTAATACGGCTTCCAAATATAGATTATTTCTGCCATCTTCAGCCTTGACACACTAAATGTGTAACCATAACAAGTGACAGGCCGTTAAGAGGCCCATGACGCATCAGAATCTTTGCGATTCACTGCTCCTGGAACCTGCTCTTCGCTATCGGATCTCTGGACATCGCAACGCAATGCTGCCTACTTGCGGGCGCACTGACCGACCGCCACTAAACCCACGACTAAGATGCCCCCATTGCCGAGATACGTCCCGGCATTTCTCGAGCAATTTAATTTGATTAATGAGGCGCACTGGGCGAGATAGCGGAAGGCCGCGAGCCACCCGGGGGAAACTGTTAAAATCGAATTTCACTGACCCAGTTCGATGAGAGCGATGGAAGTCTGGCTAGGTAAAAGGTGAAGAATGCAGCTTTGTTGCGATGCTTCGACTCTGCCCTGACCTGCCCAGCGTGACACTGGGGCGTCTGTTTATTTTCTTAGACGCAGATTTTAATTAAGCAGCCGACGAATGCACTTCAAAGTGCCATCTGCTATTTATAGGAGATCAAAGCGAGTCCAATTACTCATCGCCAGCTTGCCATGCACTCCTCAAACTTGGCAATGAGCTAGAGAGCCGCCTGCCTCCACGTCCCTTCTGCATGTCAGATTAATTGCAGCAGCCCTGCGCCCGAGTGGGTGTGGCAGGAAATCGAAATGGCTGGAATCGCGGGAGGGCAAGGTGTTAGAACACTTCAAGTGCGACTGCTCGCGTTGCGTATCTGCAAGATCGCTCCTAATAATTACCTGGACACTCTGCCACACACCGTGAACTCGCTCTGAGGCAGTCACACGACTTTCTAAATCAATTTTGCCTCGCAATAAATAATTTCTTAATAAATTGCACACTCAAAATGCAACTTCCTGCAATTAAAGGCCAAGTCGGCCGTCCAGCGATCCCCGTGCCTTCTCCTGCCCCCTCACAGCTCCGCCGCACTCGAGTGCAATAAAAAATAATTGAAAACTCAGTCACGTAAACGTTTTCCAGCCGCCGTTCTCTCAGATCGCTGATCAGCGCGACTCATTAATCCGTGCGCTTGCTTGGCGGATAGTTGACTCCGCAGCGATGGACCAGATCAGGTAGCCATATATCCACAGTCCGACTAAGAAATCGGGATAAAATTAGCAGGTCTTTATTATTAGAGGATTATAATTATTTTGATATTTTATATATATATTTTTGTGAATAATGCTTGGAATATGCCGTATATTTATTCAAGCAAAGTATAGTTCAAGATATTGATGGAAACGGAACTCAATTCTACTATTAAAGATACAGTTTTCTTGAGTTAGCTCTCTTGCTGGCTGGATAGTCACGATCGCCTCACGATCCCACCTTTAGTTGCCGCCGACTTATCAGCCCGTGACAATCAGCGGAACCGACTGAGACGGCGGTGGCCAGAGGAGGGCACTTCATATTTGGGTTAAAAAGGCGTGCATGCAATTTACTCCACAAGTCAAGAGCCGGCGAATGAGATCCGTGAGGTGGGTCGGGGGCAGAGGCAGCAAAGCGGACGGAGAGATCATCATCGAGATTGCAAAGTAAAAGACTCTCTGCCTCGACTTTTGATACCTGAGCACAGGTTATCATCAGTTTGAGGAGAAGGTTGCTACTTAATGGGGCAGGCTCTAATCAAAGACCATGTGAGATCTCTGGAGGGCTCTCTTTATTTTAAGAGAACCTAGCTCTAGCGACAAACCGAACAACTTGAGCACAAAAAGAATGGTAATGCGTTACGCATCTTGTTCTTTATATTTTTCTTCTGGCCCTCTAATGTATGTATATGCCTGATCATCAGATGGAAATCGGTCTGTCCCATTGGTAAGCTGTGCACATATTTCTGAGCAACTTAGCCACAGATACATGGAACACAAACAACAACTTTCTTTAGAGTTTCTTAAATAAGATTAAAATTTGAGCGAATAGTGATAATAATTGCTGATCTAAGAACGCATGTGAGATATAGCATATGCAGATATTAAGAAGATTGAATAAAATTGATTCCTTACCTTGGACAAGTTCGAGTTTAAGTTATATTAATTATTTCTCTAAATATTTATATAATATTTATTTTGTTTACTATTTTTTAGTAAGGAAGGGTATCCTTAGGTTCGACCCCCAAAGCCATCTTTCCGTTACTGTTGATGATGCGTTTGATTGAGGCGCGATGCAGACTTAGTTAAGGCTGCGGGTAATTAATTGCACTGACTGGGATTCCTTACTGGTGGGCGTGGACGCGGACGTGCTGGATGCAGGTGGCTGGCGAATTAGAATCCTAAGGCGGAGATGAGCAAAGCTGCTGCAGGAAATCCAGTGAATCCATCGCTGGATCCGCTCATTTCCAATTGCAGGACACCCACACTTAGCCCTCTCGCTTTAGAGGCTGCTGTCCGGGCCAGGATGGAAGTGGGGTGGGAAATGGTTTGCCACTTTTTATTTGTTGCAGGCGACAGAGTGTCAAGCCACCGTGACGTTGCGACGACGAGAGGAAATTGCAATCCGCATTGTTTTTTTCGGGTTTCTTGCCCGAGTCTCCCCGGTCTGTGCTCACAGTTGCGACGAAATTGAAAATACATTTTTAATGATTTGTTGCTCAGCTCAGTGCTCTGAGCTGCCTGGGAGAAACATCGCCGTATCAAGGGACCTGCAGACGGGAGGTAGTTCGTTGAACCGTGAGTTCCCTTTGGGATCAGGTCTTGCACGCGAGCTGCATTGATTTCGCGGAATTCTGCAATTTATGGCATTGCCCAAAGTGGAGCATCCAAAGACAAAGCGGGAACAATGAGGATCGAATTCTGTCACGAGAGATTCTCCGGCGATATATGCGGATCTTATGTATTCAGAGGATTGCTCTCAGCCTTTGTCAAGGACAACAGCTCGGAAGGAGAGCCTTGGAAACCCCTTCGTTCTATTTACTTGACCCAAAAGCCAGCAATACACACTTGATTAATTGTCCAGGTCTCAATGTATCCGATATATACTTGACTTTTTTGTGGGCTGCAGGAAATGAAATTTAATATGCCGAATTTGGCCAGGACACTTGAGGCTGTCCGGGCCAGGACATGTCAAGCTCTCCTGAGTTTGTGTGTGTGTGTGTGTGTGGATAATGAAGTGCTGCAGCTGCAGATACGAATCCAACTGACAGGGGAAAACTTGAAAACAAATAAGCTGAGACAAAACACATTAGAATGCCCAATAGCTCCTGTCGACTCTGTGTGGGCTTGACTAAACTCTGAAGGATATTGTAAATGTAACGACAAGTCGTCGTTGCTGTGTGTGTGTGTGTGCGAGTGTGCACACAATGAGATACAAATGTATCCTCGACTGCCAAATCAAGTGGGCACTGCCCAGATACTCAGATACTCTGTCGACGGCTGCAGATTCTTGCGACTTCTGTGTGTTTTAGTGCGGTCGATGGAATTTGCCTAAGAGGATTTTAAAATTTTAAATTAAGTGGCTTGCTTTGAGCAAGAGTTCTCTCACATCCTGCGGTCGGCCTGCATAATTGTCCTCGTCAGGGGAAATGCAATTTTAATGCCTGCCAAAGCCTGCAGCCCGCCAGCAAGTGGAGTCTCCAATTTGCGCTGCTTCATTGTTTAATGCTCGGTTACGCCCTAAATGGCCGTGCTACTTGAAGGATTCCTCCGTCCTTCTGGTCGGGCGCCCCAAAAGTATCCATCAGATGCTGTTGTTCTTTGCTGCTGCTGCTGCTGGTTTTCCATCCCGTCCCGTCACCTCACAAGTTGACCCTCGCCCAAAGTCAATTTGTCGTTGTACTTAGTCGCATACATAAATTCCCCAGGTCCAAACCCAAGTCCTGATTCAGTGTTGCGCCCTGCCACCAGGTCCCTCGAATACAGAGCTCCAACCTCGAATCCACGTTGCACATTACAACTTTGAATGCCAACTCGCAAATGAACTATAAATAAATAATTTCCCTCGCTAGAAAGAAGAAGGAACACCGGCAATGTTCAGAGGTCATTGTGAAGAGCACAAGCGAGGGTTGGCTCACAAAATAGAATTCATTTAGATACTTATAAGCAAGCTTTGATAGTGATAAATTCTTAGACTTGAAAGATGTCTTTGATAATGTAAAATATTTAATTTGTTTCTGTTTATTCCATAGGATACATATTAATTATAATTTTTAATAATTTAATAATTTAATTATTAATTGTTTTTCATTATATTATATTTTCATTGAATTTATCCTCTTACTTTTAAAAGAAAACGAATAAAGTAAATCTTACAAGATATTGCGTATTATAAAAACAAATAAGAAAGCTACTGTCGAGTTTTCTCGAGAAATGTTTGTGTATGAAATAAACAGATAAATGTGTTCTTCAACGACACCAGCTTATTAACTAAGAAATAACTAATGCAATTTGTAATTTGCAATTATGTTTATTTGAATGTCATTAAGTGCAGAACTATATTTTGTAAGAATCTACTTACTATTATATACTAATACTAGTATTTTTCGAATTTTGCACAAAGATATTTTCAACGTTTGCACTGTTCTTTGTTAAGCTCAATAGACTAATATGTTTTATTATATTTAGCTTGGGTTTTAAGCGTTTTATTATATGCTTTTTGACTTCTATGACTTTTGACAATATAAAATTTATTTCAATTCCTGTGAGATTTAAGTACTTCGCTGTGTCTAATGGAAGAAGAGCTGGCGAACTTTGCGAGCCGCTCTCTGTCCCACACACGCTGCCAAAAAGTATTCGTATATTTGGGCTGTCAGAAAAGCGGAAATAAAGAGGGTGAGAGAATGAAAAAGAAACTATCGGAACGTAGCGAACCTGTACGAAATGTTCGTCGGCAACAAATCGCCCGAAAAACAGAAGAAAAACAAAAGGAACTTTATAACATGTCTGCAGCAGGGACAAAGATACATACCCAAGCTACCGGATACACAATGGCCGGCAGCGGCGGCAGCAGAAGCCGTGGCAGGTTCCAGCTACAAGTTCATTAAATAAATTATTCATACGCAACGTGTGCCGAACAAAAATGGCAACTGACGTCGCAACGGTCGCGTCGCTTTGTTTCACTTTTCCACACACACACACGCACACATGTATGCTGGCCCGGACTGACGTCGGAGGGAAATTCATTGGCAGTTTGTTTTATTTGCCAATGTCTGTGGAATGAAAACGCATTCGGCTTAAATATTTATGTTGAAACGTCTGTGTTTGTGTGGGTCTCGCGGCGCCCGAACGCCCGTGTGTTGGTGTGTGTGCGAGCAACTTTGCCATTTTCCGTTCTCAATTTTCATTTCCACTTGACATTTTGCGACTGAGCGCCGCTTTTACTTCTCCAGCCTGTCAGCTGGCGGTCAGCATTATTAGGCTGGCGCACCGCTCCGAACACTTGCACTGCTTTTTCGCCAGTACCAGCCACTACAGGCGGCGTCCCATTCATTTACAATGCAAAATTTTGAAGCCCATGAAAGACTTTTTGTCCGGGCAAATAACATCTAATTCAATTGCGACTACTGGAACGGCAACTGAGCCGTAGATCTGGGAAACAAGGCCAAGAATGCGTCCCACTCGTCGAAACATTTGCATGTGGCTATGAAATTGTAAGCTGTTAAATGGAATTTTTATATGGACGGACATAGTTGGCCATTCGGTTCGTATACCTGAGGTGCACCGACAGAAATCCGTAGTAAAGTATGCAAATGTCGAAATGCAAATGCCAACGGACGACAACCGACGACCGACAAGTGCATGAATATGTCAATGCGTTCCGAGCTCCAACTTGCACCTCAATTTTTGACAGTTGCAACTCAATTTCTGCCCCTCTTGTGCCACTTGCACACCCCTTTCCGCGCCGAGTGGCAAGTTTGGCTGACATTTCTGTTACTTTGCGGTTGGCTGCACTATTTTTTGTTCTTTCGTTGCCCGGCTTGTTGGCGGTTTCTGCATGAGATTGCATTTTGAAAAGGTAGCAGTTTAAAATGGAGTAGAAAAAAATATATAAATAAAACCAGAGACTGTACATTTGACTAAATGATTTCTGTCAAAGGACATTTTAATTTTTGACAGGGGATTGCAGCGCAGAGAAATATGAATTTAAATAACTCAATGTCCAACATAAAATACCTTTATTAATAAAGAAAACATTATTAAGGTATGTCAAACCTTGTTATATAGTTATATGGAGGATGGATTTACGTATATAAATTGAATCGACTAGACTTCGAGTTCCGTTAAAAGCCTTCACAATAAGAAATAATTACCAAAGTAAATAAATATAATGAAACAAGTAAGAAAGTTACTTTACAGGTTTATGATATATTTATATTTAATAAAATTGTTATACCTTCTGGGCACTAGGTATAGAAATTGGAATGGTTTTGCCACTACGGTTAGTGCCATTTCTACTGTCTTTTCTTTAAAAGCTATCGACTTAAGGTATCGTTTTTAACCGCATAGTTCAAAAAGATAATTCTCTTATAGTTCGCTATAAAGATTTAAAGGCACTTAAAATCGCTAAAGGGCAGTAACTTCCAAAGCGGAGGGGTAAAACCAAACATATGAAGAATAACGATGCCAAGCCAAACATTGACACTGACAAAGGGGCTGAAACGTGGCTACTAAATTAGGGGCAAGTCGGTTGGGCACTGTGGTCAAAAGATGATCAAATGATAATTACGACTTCACAGCCAAACATTAAATAATGAATTAATTATTGTAAATCATTGTTTAACTTTGTAGCCTTTGATTTATATTAATTAGCTTGAACACTTTATATTTCTTCGGTGTCCAAAGATCTCGTGGCAAAAAGAAATGTTTGAGCTGCAATACCAAACCATTCTTGTCACAAAATCTTAAGAAACTTTGACCGCCCGGACAGACCACTGTACAGCTGCCACATTTTCTAATAAATCTGCTCGCAGTTTTTACCCAAAAGAAACTGAGAGTTTAATTAAAACTAAGCACTTCAGTTACGGTCCGAGACAATGGCGGGGTGTTCAAGGGACAGACAACATCATGAAGCAGCTGGTCCGTCAGCGGAAAAACAAAGAAAACTTTCGCTTTCCGCCCACTGAGCTGGCTGGGAGTTTTTAATGAGTCCCGGCCAGACAGAGCGGCTGTATCCATATGCTAATGATTATTGTCATCCTCTCCCAGCATTTAGTTATTCATTTTTTAAACATGCTTATTCTTGGGTCTCCGGAAAAGTAATGCTAAATAATACGATACCATTATGGCATGTCTCATTTTCTCCATTCCCTGCCCCAGCGCGCTCCTGGTTTTCCCACTTGGATGGCTGCCTAATTAATTTCACTTCATTTCGTTATTAATGCGCCGCAAAATATGCTCCGAGTTTTTCGCTTCCCCACTTCCCCGCTTCCACATTCCCCGTTGCGCTTAAGAGGCCAGGGAAACAGTAGAAAATTAGAGGGGATTATGCATGAAATTAATTTTGTTCTTTTTATTTGAAAAACTTTTGCTATTATTTCAATTTTAAAGTACAAAATTGTGCAAAGAGGAAGGGCAACTAGAAAGGTAGCTTGCTTGTCCACGGGTGCTCCGGGTGGTCAGCTCTGCTTTTAACAAGATGTTCCATATTCCGCTGAATTTGTTTTCGGAAAGTCTTTAATTTTGTATGAGTCTAGTAATGGGTCGAAGTCATGGTCAGTGGTGACCTAAACTTGTTAATAAGCTCGTTCATAAATAAACTAGGAATAAAATAGGATTAGTAATAATTTTTATCTTTGATAAAAAATATGTAAATGTAAAGGATATGATTCACAATAGAAACACCTTCAATATCCTTTTGAAGTCGCTTCACTCCGTCAGAAACCGATGTTATAACCATGTCAATGCCGAAATATAAACATTTTTACGATTAGTCAATGCTGGCGATCAAAGGACTGGAAAAACGCGATGTTTAAACCACATAGAGTGTGGTGGACGAAGGACAATGACTGGGGGCGTGGTGACGCCCCTGTTTTGCCGGGCCATTGATGTCAGCAGCGATTTGCACACAGAGCCGGCGACTCGACTCCCATTGTGAACTGCTGGCTGGCTGGCTTGGCTGGCAGTGGCGTGTTGAATAAATTTTATTTAAATAAATAATTTTTCCATTAACCGCAAACATGGATTTTGGTGCAATTGCATAAATGGAATGTAATAAATGAAGTGCAGCCAAAGGTCCGTGGGAGTGGGCTGTTCATAGTTGTTTTTGCCGATGTTGTTGTTGTGGTTGATGGCGTGTTGACGCGGTCGCTTTCTGCATTCCGATTTCCAGGTTATAGCGTTCGGTTCCATTTCTCTGGCCTCCTATGAATGGCCCTTTTCAGCCTTTTTTTCGAACTGGAAATTAGTTTGTAATTTGTTTAGTTTACACGGAAAATGGCCGCACAATGCATTTACATTTTATACATTATGCTCTGCGGTTGCATTGTTGCCGTCGCCCAGCCAGTTGTTGCTGTGTCGGGCTGGCCCGAGTGGTTGCTTTGAGCCATAAAGAGCATATAGCACTACGTGGCCCGGTTGTTAAATTGTTAATGTCGACTTTTAGGCGTCACAGGTATAAAGTTGCATTACGGCTTTTTTTTACGTATCCATTTAGTTTATTTAATTAATTAGTTGCCCTTGGGGGTACTGGTGCTGGGAGAAATGCGATATATTTATGTGGATATATGTACCTGTGAGGCAGAAAAAGGCAAGGGGAGGCTTGTGTAAAGTGCAATCTTTTGGGAATTGTACAATAAATATATGCAAAAATAATGGCATTGGATAATTAATATATAAAAATATAAAAAAACGGACTTTAATGTATTTGGATATTTATTGCTTCAATCGTACAAAATATTAAAGAATCAAATTATTAGGACCAATTTGTATGCAATCTTTAAGCCCAAAGATTTTACTCTATATTCTTTAAGCTTCCTGTCCGTCCTCTGCCGGCACAAGCACAGTATTCACAGAATAAAAGCAACACACCAATGAGGTCTAATAGTAATGTTCGGCTAAATATGGTCATTTTTTAAGCTGCACCTCAGAAGAATTGGTATTTTAAATCTTTTTAATCTCTTATAAATTGTTACACTTCTAAGAATGTTTTAAGCCCTTACCTCAATTCGTCTTAAGAGGCTTTTTTCTGCGTGTTTCTCAAAACATGATTTTCCAATCAACACGTAGAAGAACTCTTAACAGTTTTCAATATTGTAACTTGCATTTTTACCATCTCATCAGCCAATCAATATCTACTGAATGATTTACTGATTATCGATAAGTTAACTAGAAGATTTTTAATAAACGAAACAGGGAATTTTGTAGAGTAAAAAGTAACCTCCAGATCCGATTAATTTTTGTAGAAGCTTTAAGACATAAAAGATTATTCAAATTCATTAATTTTAAAACATTCTTTACATAAAAATAAAATAAAATGCATAATAACGCATTCGTAGTCTAGCTGAGCCCATTTACTTTTTTAAAGTGTAGTCATGTGGCGTAGGCGTGCTCCGACTCTAAGTCTATTTAACAATTCGAAGGAAACTGACCTCACGCAGCAAAAGCTACGCAGTTCTATAAACAATGTGGCTTCAAATGAAAAATTATTCAAAACTAATAGCATTAGCGGCGGGAATCGCACCACAAATGTTATGTTCATATAATCAAAACAAAACTGAAAAGAACACAAATTTGCTTAGGAGCTGGCCGCACTTGGACTGAAAGCACTTGAAGTCGTCACTGAATAGTTGTCGACATTCGAACATCCTGTGTTGGACATTTCTTTTATCGGATATTACCAGTGCTTGTATTGGTTGCCTCTATTTCTGTTATTATTGAAACGTGCAGCAGCGATTTGTGCATTGAATTTATGGGCCATTGTGCAATAGAAGCTATTCATACGATTCGATACCTATGTGATTGCCGTCGACAGCTTATGAGAGAATATTTTAATAAGTTTATTCGAGTTTTACAGCGTCACGTCCCAGAGTGTTTTCGCCTCTTTTGGTCTCGATTCCGTTCGTCCGTTTTTGTGTTTTTATGAATTCCTAATTAGACAATTTCCAACGCACATTTCTGACACCTCTCGAACGGGTTAAGAGCACGAGAAAGCCGTAAAGACTCGGAACCGTTTTACGACATTTTTATTTAATTGCAAAAAGCGAACATTACTGCCGTCGAATGGGGGGGAATAGGACAGCCTGGGCCTGGATCCACAACATTTAATGACGCCTGTCGACTGTCGGCCTTTCTGAGTGGCGTTGCTGGCGTAAAGTGTCGGCCAAGTCGAAACATTACAGCAAGCCTGCCTGTAATAATATTTAAATACTGAATTGTCGAGCCCATGGCGAACGGAAGTCATGATCGGAACGATGATTAATGACGGGAAAATGTTGGCGGGAATTTAAACCAAACTCTGCTTAGTTGGACCCCCACTTTCCGTTGGTTTTCTGGCCCACAATGCAGCGCGTTAACCCCTTCTACTTGGCTATTCTACGACCCTATTCCGCTAATTTTGTGCTTCTCGCCGAAATATCCTCGCCAGATTACCGCCGCTGTCAATGGCTTTGGCCTAATGGGCCCTGCCCTGCTCGTGCTGTTCATCATGCTGCTCATGCATTTGAAGTTTTTGACAGTTGACTGTCATTACTGTAGACCGTGCTCCCTCCGGTTGCCCTGCTCTCGAGCCCAAATACAGATCCAAGCCGAAGCCGCCATCCCACATGGCATTCTAGTCAAATTTTGCAGTGCGTTTGCGTTTTACGTTAACATTTCGCTACCTTGCATACTAAACAAACCCTCGAATCCCGCCGAAGACCGTGATGGGTGGCTTCAATTGTTGCCACAGCCACAGTCACTGCCCTTGCCACTGCCACTGATGTGTTCTGTGACTGCAGCCTGCAAAACCACAAAATGGACAAAATGTGTTCAATTTCAGGCCTGTGATTTTTCAATAGAGGACTGGCCAGCCTTCGACCGTTCGGTCGGTCGGTCAGCTGGCGTCGTCGGGATCGGCATTGGCATTGGCCCGGCATCTGCTTTGGCGAATTAACATTGATGCCGCGCCGGGCGGAGGCTCCATTTTGTTTGCTGGGAACCTGACGTGCCGGCGTTGCCGTAGAACGTTCATTAGCACGCACGTCGGCGCCATTTTGCAAACGCATTTCCGCTGCAGCCGTACGTGCAGTTCGAATCGGGTTTACCTTCGGGCTTACCCGCCCAGGAGATTGGAGATGAGCACGTGACAGGGCTAGGGGACCCATCTGTAGTACATAGCGGTATTCGTAGTACTTAAATTAATTAATTAATTGGTTAATTATTGCCTTATGGTCTAGGGGAATATTCAAAACTATTGTTTTATAAATTAATATTGATTTAAGGTTAATTTATAAAAAGGTGCTTACAGGGCAGCAGGGGTGCCCTAATCTACCTTATGGTAGCCCTGCAGTATCTGACATCTACAATTCTTCAGAAGGTCACCGGTGTTTTTGAAGACTCGTGACATTCCATACAAATTACAGCGAAGGACAGCGACAGAAACAAGAAAGTGCAAAATTGTTTGTGTATAGCGTCCTGTGCTCGAAAACTGTGCCTATATGTGGCGGCTCACACAAATCTCTATGCTGTGTAAATTCAAAATTTGCAAAATTAATGAATTGACTCTTTCTATTTACAATTTAAGAAATCCCTTTGAAAATTTCTGAAATATAATATAATATAAAATTCCAAATTCATCGCATCTCACGTGGCCAACACCAGCGGTGCAATAACTGTTTTCCCGCAGTTATCCTGTTAAGGCCAGGTAAATGTTATAGCTGCTCTATTTTTTGCTGCTGCCATCATTTTTGCAACTGCCCATTCAAAAGGCATTTTTAATTGGCGATGTGTACGGCAGCTTAACGCAACGGATACGAGTTCCGGGCCCAGTCCAGTCCTCCGAGGAGAATGCCAGGCAGATGCAACAGTTCCCGCATCACATCGCATCGCACCGATTCCGAATCCAATCGAATGGAATCGGGGAGCTGGCCAGAGGAACCGAAGCGGACCGGACCGGGTCTAGTCGATAATTGGTAACGCGTCACGTGTTATGCTCTCAAAAGCCAAAAATGGAATTTCTAATTAAGTTTTACAGGGATTTAATATCGACCATCTGCAGTTTCCATTACAGTTACCGCCACAGCCCGCCGGCCTGTAGTCAGCAACCAGCAGCCTGCAGTCAGTGTGTACGAAATTTTGGTCAATTAACACATCAACGAGCTTAGAACAGTATTCCGGGCCCTGTCGGAGCACAAACTAGCCAACGCAAAAAAGGGGAATTTGACTTACTTGTTTGAGCATTTTCCTGCTGCTGCTGCTGATGCTGATGCTGCTGTTGAAGTTGCTGCTGTTGCTGCTGCAGTTGCTGTTGCTCTTGATGCGCTTGAGGGATTAGCAAGTGGTCGAAAGGGCTCGGAGATGGATGGAGCTGGCTCCTCCCTCCCTTCTGATGAGTGGAAAATTGCTTTTAAAAATCTGATCAGCAGGCCAGCAGCTTAAGGGAATGTTTTTCTGGCTGCAAATGTTGCCTGTTAAGTAGTTGTCAGTTATGGGTGGAATTCTAAATTGCTTTTCCTTGGCTCCCCTTTGCCGTTACTAGCCAACAAAGTTTATGAGTCAGTTCATTGGTTGTATATCTATGTCTGAGAGGTTGATCCACTTATTTGGTTAAACGGATTTTGCCAATCAAGCCGGTGCAGCAAACTTTTGATGTCTCTCATAGGCGATATGAGATACTCTCTACTCACATTTTGGCGGCGCAGTCTTGGCTAACGGATAACAAGCAGCCGACAAGCCCGTCAATATGCATATAGAGTTAGGATGAGGATGGAAATGAGGATGGGGTCGGGCAGCGTCCCAGACAAGCTAAAGCTGTGGCAGGCAACCCGTCACTCACTCACCCCTGCATTCATTGGCTCATTCACTCATTCACCCATTCCCGACCCGTCATTTGCCAGAGCCTCGAAGCAGTAACAATTGATATGCGTGTACGTGATCTGAATGCCGAGCTCCTTCAATTGATTTGATGCCAGCGCTGGCCGGGAGTCGCTTCGGGCTGAAGATGAGGGAGTGAGACCTGCCCAAACTTGTGAGCCGAGTCAGTGGAAACTTACGCAGCTGGCACGCGCTGCAGATCTCGAGATGCTGTCGGGAGTTAGGGGAGCTCATGGAGAACCCGCGGCTCTCAGAAGTGAGTCCTAGGTCAGGTGACTTTGAGAAGAAGTGAATGATTTCCTTCATCTGAATAGTGACCAAACGTTATGCTCTCAAGTCGGGGCACTCCTTCCTGCAGGAAACGCCAAATGTGTCAACTGGCCATTTGTCATTTCCGACTCCGTGTTGGCAAACAAACGGCAGACAGCCGGAGCATTGCCAACTTCGATCCATAACTCAGCGCGGCGCAGAACGCTGCGCATGCGCTGTCTGTCAAGCGGCCTTTTGTCAACAAATGCCGGGAATCGATGGGGACGGGGTTGGGCCGCCAAGTGGCCATGGCCAAGAATTTACACAAAAATGCAATCAGCTCGACAGATAAATATACAAATTGCCGGCGGACAACAAGAGTGGAATATTTAGCCGAGGAGCAGTCGGCGGCAACTGGCGCGTTATCATGAATGAATATTTACATTGCGCGTACGAGGACTCAATGAATTTATCAGCCCGATACTCAGATACTGAGATACTCAGATAGCCAGATACTCTCCGCTGCCGCCTTTGTTTGCTCTTCATATTTAGCTGTCAGCTCAAGTTGTTTGTCTTCTGCCGAATGGACATGGTAAGATTGCATCTGGCCTGGGCAGTATATTTCTCTGCCAGGGTATTCTTGCTTTGACAACAAGTTTGATCATAACCACGACAGTCGCTCTATCGATCTAAACAGACTTTAAGGGTTTTAAAATAATCGTGGTTCTTCGCTAGAGAGTCTTAACATTTCAAAGACTTCATAAAATTATAAAATTTAATACTGTCAGAGTTTTACAGAGAGACCTTATGAGAGTTGATGCTGGTCAAGAATATATGTATGTACTTTATAGTATCGGAAAATTACTCCATCACTTTGCTGAAAACATCTGATTTTAATTATGACACTCTGTAAGGTTAATAAAATCTATTTAGTGTAGTTTTTCTTATAAATAATGTTGTATTACAAACAAACCTCACACATCGACACCTTACAGTCGGTCAAACTCCAAAAAAACAAAGACAAAATAATTAAAACCTGCAATTGTGTGACAAGACGCCATTCATTCTTCTGTGTGGGCGATGTTTCTCCTAAAATACTTTCAAATAGCTTTTGTAAAACAATAAGAACGTAATGGATAAAGCCTTGAGCTCTAGGCCAAATATTAAATGAATTATTATAAAAACTCAATTTCGGCATTGCTTTTCGATTGTAGCATTTCTGGTTTGATTGGGATTAGGCGCGGAGTCCATTGTTTTTGGTGGAACCACGAGAAACTGTGTCACCAAGTCAGGCATTCAAAAGTAACGACTGTAAACAAAGGCCCACGGCTAGCTGCCTTCTCAACTATGTACGTGCGACCAATCAATCAGGCGCGAGCCAGCGATATCATTAACCGCCCGGCGATACCATCTACAAGTCCCTTTCAATATGTTAACTCCTCAATCCACCGCAGATTTGGACTCGGTCTCCGTATCGCACAATCGGACCGAAGCGTCAATAAATCATGACAAGATCGGCGTTCCTACCACGCTCCCCTCCAGCACAGCACTCTGCGGGAAAATCTCGATGGGAATAAGTCTTGGGTTATAATGCCGCATTATGACAAGTTTCAGCGCGTTACGCACAGCGAATGTATCTGCATCTGCATCTCACCGCATGCTCGCGCGCGTATCTTGATAAATGCGAGCGCAACAATTCGAAATTCATCAGTGAGGCCGGGGAATTTCAACTATTTCTCTGTTCTGGCGGAATAAGCAATGTAAGCAATGTTGATAGATCCGATTTAGCTATTATTTAGTTTTTTTTTTGGGTTAAACATTTTATACATATTTATAATTTGGTGCTTCGTTTTATACACAAAAAAACGAGGAATTCTCTTGCGACACAAGTATATATTAGTCATTGTTTTAAAAGACTGTTAAAACACGGATTCCAGCCAAAGGTGAAGGTAGATTTTTAGGCGGTGTATATTGTAATATTATTTTTAAAATAAAAGTAACATTTTATTTCGTCATAATTTTAATTGATTGATTTTCAGTATGTATATGTACATTTTTTCAAAATGAAAAAACAACTTATAAGAACAGAACTTAGTATTTTCATCTTAAATGAGTATTTATATTTTTTTGTCATTGTTTTTACGCATTACGTGACATTACATAAAAGTGGTATATTTATTTTTTATAAATTGTTTGTGTTTTCCATTTTTTGGCTGCTGCTGACCTTTTCCAAGAAAAACCCATTAATATTATTTTTAATGTAATATACAATAAGAACCTATAAAAGAGTTTACTGCCTGAATAATACTCTTTTAAATTATCAGGCAATATTTTGACACAAACTTATGGTAAACCTTCAATGAAAACAAAACACGTAAGATGTACTTTGCTAAAATAATGAGTTTGGCTTTAAATTCAATCTATTATTGTTTTTCATGACTGTAATTATAAGTAGTACCTTTAAAATTTGTAGAGAAAACCAACTCAATGATTTTCAGTGATGGAATCTAAAAACTTGCGTAGGTGACAACCCTCAAATGAGGGAAAAAGAGAGAGCCGCGGCGAAAGTAAAAACAAATCAACAGTTCGAATTTGCTCTTTGTTGTGTTCCGCTCGCAGTCCAACCGTTCCGGTAGCTAAACGGAACGCGGTGGCAAGAAAAAACTCTTATACCATTCACCAAAAGAGCATGAAGAGAGCGCTGTTAATGAGGAGTTGCGAATGGAGTTTTAAGTGGACAGGTGAGTTGCCTGGGCAGGTGACTGTCACTCTCTTAGAGCTCTGCGCGGACTGCCAGGCCGAGAGAAAGATAATTCTCAGGTTTTTTATTACTATACAGATTTTACCATTTGAACTTAACTAAAACAAGATTATGAAACTTCAGATAATTTAAATTATTTCGAGAAGTGCAACCAATTGCACCTGAGATGCGGTCCTCACAGAGTCCACAGAAGAGAGGCACTCAACGAAGCGCTCTCTGCGCCGAGTAACCCCCGGACCCGAGCGCTCTTCGGCTCTCTTAGCTTCCACTTGCATGCCACATCCGAACGGCGGTGGCGGCTCCGGTGCCCATAGCTGCAATCGGCCGGATTCAATCGCTCGTCAGCCTTCGTTCGGCGCGTTACAAGAAGCAGCAACAAAGCAGCATTCGGTCGTTCGGTCGCTCAGTCGTTCAGTGGCACCCCCGCGTTCAGTCTCATCCCGGCGCTCGTGGCAACAACAACGCTCTCGACTTGTGTCTACAATAACATAGCTCAAAAGCGAATCTCTCAGGTCTCAGCTATCAGCTAGTATCTATCGGTATCGGAATCGGATCGCGAAGGATCGAGTGCGAAATCGAAGCGTAGATTGAACGGTGGCCAGGATGCGGCAACTGTGCACCTGCGGGCGCCATCAAAGCGGGGCAAAGTGTGTGGTGAAGTGTGCCGCGTGAATAGGCTGCCGGAACAGCCGCGCGGCAAGTGGCCTTAGCACCAGATACAGATACAAAATACAAGATCAGTTGTGGCCCAGTGAACAAGTGACAGAAAGTGTTTTACATCGCGCGCACCCTTTTCGAACCACTGCGGATTACAATCAGCTTGAAAATCGAATTTAACTGCAAACCGAGGTGAGTTGTGCGCGGAAAAGGTGTTTGGTCGGTTGTGAAAGGCTGGGTGAAAAGTTGAGCGGAAAATAAAAACAAAGCTCAGCCAATTTAGCTTGATTCTCGGTGAATAGTGAAGCAGAAAAGCCGTCGGCAATTATGTGAATAAACAGGATTAAGACACAAGACACAATTGCATAAATAAATACTAAAAAAATAAACAAGTTTTCAATTAGCAAAAAGATTTGAACAGAATTTTGTTGTAGATTTTTATAAAATAATAATAATCGGAATCTCATTCGCTTGCGGATGTTTGTTCTTCACATAGCTCGAATTCCTGACCCATTTTAACCCATTCTTCTCAGCCTTAAAAAGCGGTGGCGGTCCCCTCGAAATCATTAATTAAACACAAATTAACCAAGAGTCAAACTGTCAACATCTTGGGCTAATCAAAATAACCTGCTGTATCTTATAGATACGAACCGACGCCGCGCTGAGGTCGTAAAAATCTAGACAACACATTTCCCATTTCTCGTGTGGAGCACAGCGACTTTATCAGAGAACGAAAGAAAGATCTCTTTTCCCAAGCACATTGCACAGATTGTTATCTGTATCTGCCAGATGCAGTTGTTGTGTGCCCCATCTTGCGGCTTTGGAAACTTCACACTTCGCCAGGCAGGCAACGAGCTGTATTTCATAATTTTCCCTACTGCTCGGCGGGGTAATTGGTGGAAATATGCCCGGCAATTAAAATTCCCCAGCCTCGCTTTCGCTTTCCTCCTCATTCTTTTGACTCTCGTAAATAAGTTGCACGATTTACCCTTGTTTAGAAACGGAATTGAATATTGAGTCTCCGTCGGCGGCGAAGATGCAGCCGCGCAATCGCGCATGCATAATTAATTTCGTGTAAAAATCATAATTACACCAATTAAAATTTGTGTAAACAAGTTGGCAGCAGGCGGGCGAATCCCCCAAAAGGGGGGCTTGGGATCGAGCCCGATCTGCCCGGAGCGCCAAGTCATTATGGTAATATCTCTGAGAAAAGATTTCGTGGTCGATTATTATTTTTTATTAGCAGAAGTCGGGGTCCGTGCTTGTTTTATTACTATAAGGGTGGAGGAGGAGCTGCCTTGCACATTTCTGCCATAACAATGGTTTTAAAATACATCTTTTAATATGTAAAGAAGATTGGTATAACTTTGACCTTAGTTAAGGCATTTAATGAAGTATTTTAGTGCTAATTTCTTCATAAAACAATCTAATTTTCCTTGATTTAATGCTTAAGCAAAATCATATTCGTCAAGTTCAATTTAATTTATATTTGAGTGTCAGCCAATTCTATTATTTGCAGGCATACATTAAATAAATGCAGCTTAAATATGAAAATCCATGCAGTTCAAGATTTATTAAATGCTCTGTGCAATTGTGAAAGCCTTAGTTAAATATTTGAGGCAGTTGCAAGCACTCGACCTGCCTTTGTTTGCATTCCAAATCATTGAATTATGCCGTGAAAAATATCTGCTTCGTGCCACAATCAATATTAGTGTCTTCTTCCCATTTAACCTACTTTCTTGGAGGCTGACGAAAACAGCAATCAAAATAATTTATTCCTGTCAGGCACTGGAGTAGCGCAGACCCGAAAAATGTCATTCTCGTTTGCATCTCAGGCGTTTTCGCTGCCGCTTCCCACATGAGTGCCACCGAAATGGCCCCCGGCTAGCCTCCTACTCCTCCGCGTCTTCTAATTAATTAGCATCTAACCAAGAATAATGTTTCCTGCGGCCCTCGACTGTCATAAGTTGGCCGCAAGTTTATTTGTTTGCCGCACCAGCGAAGGCGGCGCACAAAAGCGGCTCCAGCTACAGGTTCGGATACTCGTGCAGATACACAGATACAGATACGGGCGCACAGGTGCCACAATTTCTTCAATTTGTGCAACGCCCCTCCCCGACGGCATTCCCAACTGAAATATGTAATTCGTTTCTGCCCCCAGTGGCCTTTTTTTTCCTGTTTTTATTGTCTCTGCTGGTGTGTTTTAGTTTTTTTTATTTCGGCCTGCCTTATGCCTGTGTGAAATTGTAAAATAACTTCAGCTGCGGCAACGGCTGCTGCTTTTGGTACTTGTAAAAAATATAAGAAAAAAAGAAAAAGAATGCTCAAGTGTTGCGTCCCTCCAAGTAGCCAAACGTATCCGAATCTGTGGCCTGTGCGAGTTTTCAAGCTGCTTGGCATGTTGTTGAGAATTTTTCGTGTAATGACTTGGCGCCAGCCTTATAGCTGTTGACTGTTTTATTGTCTGTGTGCTGGCTTAAAGGCAACTTGTGGTTCTTTGGGACTCTGCTTCTAATTAGTTGCAAACAACAACAAAAAAAAGTTGTGTGTGTGTTAAAGTATCTCAAATATTTCCAGCTGTCAGGAGCCACAAAAGTGGACAGAAACAATTGAAAAGTTACCAAAGTGCTGGCCAGGGAAATGGGAAAATCTGTCTTCCTCGTCGCCCTTTTGCACATCTATCCATCAGCATTCTTCGATTTGATTCCCACACCCTCCTCTTGAACGAACCCTTTTTTTTTTCTTCTTCAATCGCCGGACCTCACAAACTTTGTGATTTCCTGCCTGTCTTCCTTTTTGATGCGACCCTTATATCGACCTCCTCCATTTTCCCCACGTATTGTATGTAAATAACTGCGGAGTGCCCCTAGATGCGACTATTATGGCAACGATTTCGTCGAGCTAATTAACTCTCGGTTACAGTTCACTGCGCGAAATTGCGATCGCCGAGGAGCATATGAAATGTGTGTGTTCTGAAGACCCAGTTGTCCCTCCCTCGGCGGAAATGAATCGCCGCTCATCAACTTGACGATGGCTTCCCGCATACTCCTCGCTCGCCCTTTGTCTGATCATTTCGATCGCTGCAGTTGGAGTGTCTATAGTATATTCCACACTCCCCATTCTCCCGAGGCATTCAAGCAAGTCGCCGCCGTTTGCTCAGACCAAAATTAGCCTTCGTGGGCCATGGACTCGGCGTCATTCAAATATTTTACGCATCACAAAGCAATGAAGCGTCATTAGCCCCGTTCCCGTTCCCATTCCTGTTCCATTATCTGGCCCAGCCCAGCCGGGACCCAGCCCACGAATCCATCAAAATGCGGGAAGTCTCAGGCCAGGCGAAGATGCGACACAAATAATTTGGTTTGGTAATTAAGTTCTAAGTTGCCAAAAGCAGAAGCTCGAACTCATGTGCAACGGAGCCTGGCTCGGCTCATTAATCAGGGTCGTCCGCTGACAAAGTTGTGTCGTACATGCAACACAGTTCTTTACAGATAGCAAAGGCCCAGCTTGTTCCCGCTTTTGTCGGCCAATTTAGGGCTTACAGCGGTGGCCCAGCCCATGCTCCCGGGGGAAATCGTCGAGGGCCACACGCCAGGTGTCAAAAATGCTGCTAGCCAAACTTGTCATTCAGGGCACCCTGATCTAACATCAAGGGGTTCTATCAAATGGACAGCATGTTGGCGTAATTAGAGCATCAAATGGGTTCTTTTCACAGGGTTAAGTGGCAAATGTTGTTGCCACGTCCCAGCTGGGAAGTTGGGAGTGAGCGGCAGCTGGGAGATGAAAGGGTTAAGCGGGAACTCCGGTTCCGGTTCCACAGAATGTAATTGAGCTGAAAAACGAAGGCAATGCTGAGGGGGAATTTATTTGAAACAAAGTAAATACACAAAGAAATTAACCCCCTTTCGTTGCAGCACAATTAGGAAAAGAAAAACTGGTTTTAAGTGCAAGTATAGTAGGCTAAAATATGCCTACATATCTCCCCTTCTGTGTGGCAAGTTACGTTGCCCTGCGAACTAGCCCCAAGTAGCACTCACTTATCCGGCTTGACTATAGCCATTCGGTTAATGTCCATTACTTTGTTTAAGATATGTTTAGGCCCTGGGCTTATAAAGGCTTCCTGCAACGGGGGCAAACAGCAGCCCGAAACCTCTGTCGGTCGGTTTGGTCGGTTTTATGACCACAAAACCCGCAAGCGAACCCCAAACGATTGTTATTTCAACTCGCCGCCTGTTCCGGGTGCCATTAAAGAACCGCTGTCCCGGCCTGGCCAAATGTAGCGGCTGTGACACAATTGCTGGAAGTACTCGTACATGTTTGATTTCAAACCGAACCCCCAATCCCAACAAAAAAACAAAAAAGTATTGAGCCACGTGCAGCGGTCTAACAAGAGTGGGGCATGGGGCAGGGCCAGGTAAACAGAGTCAACACTATGATTAACTATAATTTGAGTTATGGTAATCATTTGTTAAGTGCGCCGGCCTGTCATGAGCTGAACTCCTCATCCTCATCATCTGCGGGCTCACCTGGCGGTGGGGGCGTCTGCTCTGTTGTTTCTTTTTCACTTACAGTGCGCGTCGTAAAAATTAATCAAGCGTGGCTAAATTGTCTGGATGGCGGGGCAGCAACAGCCGAAAAGCAATGCCTGCCTGCAGACGGCTATGACCGACCCCGACGAGTCGCATCTGCATTTGCAACGAGTTGAACCCGAAAATCCGAAAGCCCATACCGCGCCGGGGTCCGATTATAATACGGAAAATCGATAGGGCTTGAGTGAGAGAGCTCAAGTCCTCAGCCCACATGTCCTGGCCATGCTCCGTTGATCGGCCTAACGACTGTCTGCTCGCTGGCTGCATCTGTGTGCCGGCATTTCACCCCGTGTCCCATCCTTCCCCCCTCAAACCATCCACTACCCCTTTGTGTGAGCCCTCCTGTCAATCAGCGCTTTGTTGTTGAGCGCGGCTGGCAGGCACTTACTACCGCCTCATTGTCAATGTCGCTGGCTGTCGCTGTCATCCTCCTCCGAAAATGTTTTCAAAAACATTTTTACATATTTCGTTCGGTTTTTTTCTTTCCTCTTTTTTTTTTTTTGTATGCGGAGAAGCCTCGCTTATAATTCATAAAAATTCCTTTAGAGGCCCACACACGACGCCGCCGACGATGACAATGTGGATGATGACAAACCGCAGACAAAGCGGGTAACAGGATGTGCTCGCCGAGTTGGGCAAAGTTTCGCTAAGGCAGCTCCTTCAATTGACAGACCTGAGTGGTCCAACCGCGGCGGGTTGGGGGTATTGGGGCAGGGTGACAGCCAGACGAGAGATCCGCTTTGATGGCCCAAGCCCCCCACACCCAGGGGAATGCCTTTGAAGCCTTTAGGAATGTGGAAAGGCAGTGCATCTCCCCAGAGATAAAAGTGCCTTTGCATGATCTTGTCGCGAATTTAATCGATGGCATGATTATATTACTGGAAAGGTGAGCTGTTCTCAAGGGTTTTTTGTTGCAGATTAACAAAGGAAGTACTTTCAGGCTGATGTTATTAATTTGATTCAGTAATAATATCGATTTCCCATTTCACTAATTGCTCCTTGATCACTTGCCTAAGAGAACTCCTTTCTCTCTCCCTTCTCTGGGCAACTGCTGTCAATATCCTTGCGCTTCCTCGTTTTCCACTTCCTGTTTGCCTAACTGACATGTGACGACTGTCGGGCTGCCACTTCAGAGAGCTTCCCCCCATCGACTACAGTTTTTGTCCTCTCGTATTCCCGTTGCTAGGACGGGGAACCCCTTGCCGAGCTGGCACTTTACTCGCCACTTATCATGCATAAAGTCTAGAATTTGCCGCATTCTTTTCAAAAAACTCAACTAATTTGATCCCCAGGCGCTGCTTGAGCCTGTCAGGACCCGTTTTCTCCACATCCCCACATCCCTTTGCGTTGCCCTTCTCACGCTCCACTGCCTCGTTGTGATTTCCTCGGCTCGCCAAAGCGTGAAACATTTTTTCGCAACCTTGCGACCTCACACGCCGCCTCCCACTCCCACATTCACTCCCCCACCCGGGGGCACTCACACTGGCATAGAAATTCAATATTGCTTCTCTATGTCTATGCTAATGAATGGCTCGCGAAGGAGACCAAAGCGAGACGGCGATGAGGGAGGCAGAGGAGGACCTATGGTGGGCAGGACAAAAGGTGGCAGCTTTCTCTCTCTTTCTCTCGCTCTTCCTTCCGTCTATTTATTTTTCCGGCTTCCTGTTGGTAGCTCCTCCGCTTCGCTTCTCTGCTGCCTTTTTGCGGTTTGACGCAGCAACTAAAAGTATGCAACACTTTTTTCGCATGTTGCTTTTTGCATATTTAATGGCCGACTCCACGACGGGGACAGACAAAATGGCGGCGTCGCCTTTTTTTCGGTCCCTCTGCCGGGAGTCCTTTCGCCCCACCATCGCCCCCATCCCCCATCCGCCGCCGCCCCTGCGGTTAGGCGTTGATTTGTGGCCGCTCCGTTTGTTTGTTGTTCCTGCCGCTGTGTAGCAGTGTCTATTTGTGGTTTCGAGGAGGCGCAGCTGGCACTTCCGCCTCTGATGTGACTTTAATGAACTTGGCTGGAAAATGTTTGCCATTCGAAAATCAATAGGACCAGGCTTTAAGTGCCCCCGTTCGGCACTTCAAGCGTCTCGCATCGTCGAGAGCCCCCTCCTTCGGTTCTCGAGCCTGTCACAATAATAGACAAATGCGTCACGCGGGGCAGGGCCAGACGACGACTTTTCCAAGCAGACGAGACGGGGCAAATAAAAAAGTTGTCAACTGTCTTTGGTTTGTGACTGCTATGCAAATTTTTTTTTATTGAAGGCCCGGCTTTAAGGGCTCCCACCGCCTGACTGGGTATCGATGGTTCTTCATGGTGTGGGCCTTTGTTCCGTGGGGACTTGACGTCTGCTGCTGCTCTTCCGGGTTGTTTCGAGAGGATTTCCTTGCTTTTCTCTTCTCCCATTCACCATTAAATCCCTTCTAGTCCACTCCGCACGCAACTAAGTCCGCTAGCTGCTGCTCCTCCTCCTGGCCGAGCCATTATTAAATCATCAAAAGTGTTGGCCATCAAATGTGACAATGGCCGCAGGAACCGAACCAGTGGCTGCCTCTCCCTCCCTAGGTTGTTCTTGTCTTCCGCTTGGAACTCCCAACAAAGTTGCCAGTGCCCGTACGTCTGCAATGTCATTTGATTTGATTACAACTGAGGGAAATGCGAGTCGTCGCCGTTGCCTCTACTGCTGCTGCTGCTGCTGCTTCTGTTTCTGTTTCTGCTGCTGTTGCAACTGTCTGCGGAGTTGATGGATTATATGACGTTGGCTGTCTGCCGGGGCTGCGTTGCGGAACCTGCCCGCATGTCGTTGGCTTTTGAGGCAACTCCCCACACTCTGGTCCGCCCGCTGCAATCGCAGCCAATTTGTCTAGTCCCAGTCCCATCTTAGTTGCCCCTCCATTCCCCAACAAGCCAGCTGCTGCACCCGATTTAAATGCTTGGCTGTCTCTTGCTTGATTAGCGCCGCTGAATTGACAGAAATTGTCACTAGCAGTGGTTCCCCAGTCCCCAATCTCCAGTCCCCCCCCACCCTACATAATTTGCGTCACTTGTTGTGCGTGTGTGCAAAAGTCGCTTTTAAGCTCCCAACACCGCCCTTTCGGCAAACTCTGGCTGTGCATTTTTCACTCCGACGTCAATTGCTTAATTGATCAACTTAATTTGACACTGAACAAGATAAATATCTTTCTTTCGCTCCCAGCTCGCTCGCTTTTGTGTTTCGATTTATGCAAATTGTGTGGGGCCATGTGGCCTACTATATACGATATATATATATATACATTCGAGTGCGCCCGATGCGCGCTCCAGATTCTTTTCCATGAAAACTGTGCTCCGTCAATTAATCAATTTGGTTGCTGGTATTTTTGCTATTCGTCGGATTTTTACTTGCTCCCTTTCGGCTTAATCAGGAAGTCCGCCCAGCACACACAAACTCAGTTTGATGTTTAAATTTTAGCGCTCGGCAGCAATTTGTTTTAGTTTTCGAGACTCCCAAATTCGGGGCGGTCATAGAAAGTTCCTCCGTGCGGAGTGGTGGCTGTGGAAATGTGTTGACATTTAAAATGGAAACTTTTTTGATTGATGGCCTCCGCGTGTCCCTCCATCAGTTGACTAAATTGGAGGGAATTAAAGGTCCCGTCTGGCCTCAGATTGTGGGGTACGCTTTAATGGAGGCCAACCTGCAAGCTGCAGTGATCATCTGCACTGCCTTAGCCATTAGTCGATAAATCTTTCAATGACAGCGCTGGAAAGTCTCTGGCTAATGCCACTCTTTTGGAGCTAATTGAACGTGTAATTAACTAACTGTACATTTCAATTTATGAAATATTCGCCGGCGAAAAGTGGCGGCAAAAAAAAAAGTTGCTCGAAGCAGGAACCGGGCCGACGGCAAAGCGGGTTCCACAAACACCGCCAGGTGGTGCAGTGCCGAGTGTCACTATTAATTTAACCTACATCGTGTGCCGGCAGCGAGCTGAAACTATGACAGCCAGCATTTTTCAGACATTCCCTCGTGCTGCTGGAGAATTTTTATAATTGCTCGCTGGGCCAGCAGCCAGTCCTGTAGTTGAAGCTGTAACTGGAGCTGTAGCTGGGTCTGGACGTTGAAAGATGAGCAATTAAGCGCTGAGTTATCGACACGAGCAGGGAGCAGCACACGTGGGACAGTGGGTGGGACTGGGATGCGTATCTGCAAGGGCGGAGGAGCGGCAGCTGCGTGACAAATTGCCCCATGACGTAGACGCTTTTTGCACAGGGTTTTCCCTGGCCCATTCACATGTAGATACACACAACAGGCTGCTTGGATGGCCACATTTATTAGATGGAAATCAGCAGAAGGACAGAGTCTGCATCTTGTAACCCGAGCGTGGCTCCTTATGCCGCACACCTGGCAGGACAGGGCAATAGAGTCTGAAGCAAGAGAGGTCTCTCTCTCTCTGGCTCTCTATCTATCTTCGCCCTCAGTCCCTTGTCGCTTCTAATTAGTTTTCGGAGAGGCTGAAGCCGCCGCCACCCAACTCATTAAAATTAAAAGACATCAAAAGAAATTTTGCAAACTAAACACAAACATAGAGCCTAGAATGTCCTTTTGCCGGCTGACTGGGCCGGGCAGGCGGGCTGGCGTTCATCATATCTCAGCCTTTTTTGCGCCGCACCTTTGGTCCCTTTTTGCCACTCAGCTGCACGCTTTGCATAAGCTAAATACCTTTTCTCGGGAAGCTTCTGCCTTAAATTGCTCCAACGGCTGTGCTCCGGTTTTCCCTGCCTGCCTGGCCGGCGTTAAGTTAAAGCGCAAACTGGCTTAGTCGTCGGTGAATGGATAACCAGCCCGAGGACGGGCGTCTGCCTTGTTTGCTTTGGTCGCTTTCTACGGCATCTTTGCTGGCTGCCGGCTCCCGGCTCCCGACTTCTGGCTCCCCTCACATGTCTGCCCCTGCAGAAATTGTTGCAAAATAATGCTAAATGAAAAGCACAAAGTCATCCTCCGGGCCTGCGGCCCCCGGCTGTTGCTCGTCACGCACATTCACTTTGCATTCATTCAGGCCAGAGTCGGCCAGGGAAAAGTCAACCAAAAGACGGAGACGGAGACGATGACGATGACGACAGGCTGCTGCATATTCTGCTGGTTTCTGGCTTATCCGGCGTCAATTAAGTTTCCGATTCGTTCGCAGTTAAAGCATAGTGATGCGATAACGAAGTGTACTTTCTGCCTGACCAGACAGCTGCCTCAGATTGGGTCGATATGTGGGTGGATCACAGACAGAGCTGACCACACAGAGCACCCCAAGAATCTAGAGGCTTTCGGATAGGTTTAAGCGTGAGAGCAGGGTCTTGAAAGGAGCGAATCTGTTATACTCTTAAAAGCCACATTTATTCATTTAGTTTTAGACTTTAAGCTGAACCACTTTGCTTCGATTTAAATTACATAAATACCCTTTCCCTTACAGATCTCACTGCCACCTTGGAGTCACCGCCATGAAACGCACGTCGCCAAGTGAAGCGACCACGAACAGCAGCAGCAGCAGCAACAGCATCATGTTCTCCCGCCAGTGCCTTTCCCACCCAACCCGCTCACCACCCACAGCCTCTGCCCAGGGCCGCCTGAGGCCCTTCACCCGCTCCACAGCCCCCTTGGCGGCCACTCGATGGACGCTCAGTCTCTGGGCGCTGGTGATCGCCAGTGGCTGCTCAATGCTCAACACGCCGACCGCGTCAGCCTTCGATATTGGTGAGTGGAACGCCGAGATGAATTGATTTAATAAGCGCGAGTCGAGAAGTCAAAGAGTGGGGTCAGAAGTCAGGACGGGCAATCCCACGAATCAATCATGACGCCTGCCTGAGGTCGCCTGAGGGGAAAACCCAGCTCGTACTTGGCTAAATCTATTTTAATTGACATTGAAAGCTATTTTTATGTGGCACATCATTTCGCTGGCCAGTGACAGGCAGCTCAGTTGGGGTTCTGCAACCAGAAGACTGCGCCCCAGGGTGCCCCTCAGCCGGACATGTTGCAGCCTGGTTCGTCCTCGTCCCCACATGGCTCGGGGCTCTCTGGGTTCTGGCTTAACTCCGGCTCATTAATATGCATATTGACATTTTTATGCCGTCTCTAAAGCGAGAGCCAGTACCCGGTAGTAGGGAGAGAGAGCGCTTTAATGAAGCCATAGCAACGCGGCTTAGGATTATGGCCAATTTCAATGGCCGTGGCATGTCAGCGGTTCATAAATTCGATGCTATTTGTGCGAGGCTTCACTGGCGACAGCACAGGACCCCCAAGGGTGGTCTTTGCCAGGAGTGGGGACATTATTTTGGATGGCAGGGGTGAGGGTACTACATTAGAATGGGGAGTACATAAACTTTGGCCATTGGGAGGCCAGTGGACTGGAAGGGCCTGGCTTATTGATTTCCGAAATGAATTCCATTGGCATCGTTCTTTTTTTTCGATGAGTACTAAGCAGAAGTTTGTGAATATATATTTTTTTAGCTGGGTTCCTGTCTCGTCGAACTCCTATGAAGTCATTCCACTGGCGTCTTCATCTGTCACAATAACTTCCCTCCTCCGAAGTCAAATCTCTCTGCCATAATATTTATAGTTAATCAAGCAAGCCAAATACATAAATACAAATCTATAAACATGTTCATTTCGGAGGACTCAGAGCCCCAAGAAGGACAGACTTCTGCTACAATATTTGCACTTAGTCCCTGCCCCTCTCCGAAACGCAAACACATGCCAAAGGAGCTCTCTGCTCCTGTTGTTGTCGTTATTGTTGTTGGGGCTAGACACATCGGAGCGAGTTGAGTTAGCAAAACATGCAACAATTTTCCAAGCGACTGCACTGGCAATATGCAGTGAGTGCACTGTCGCAGTCGCATCCAGAGCCAGGGGTGAGGCCAGTCCTTGAGATCTCGGGCCTGGCTGGCTTTTGACCCAGCCGGGTCTGGACCGGACCCCGGGGTCTCTGCCTGGGCAACTGTCAAGCCCAATCAAGTGCAAAGCGACAGAGATGGAAAATATCGACCAAGAAAGAGTATAGCTGTAACAAGCATAGCTTATTCTTATTCTAAATTGGTTGGGTTTTTTTTTAAAGTAAATTTATTTAAAGTAAATTAGGCAGCAGGTACTATTTGAGTCTTAATTATTTCTCAATACTTATACTAGCTCCTAAACTTTCATTCTCCCTAATAATAAAAACTGACAATTCAAGATAGATACATATAATTCATTGAGAATACCTTAAGCTTTCCAATTGATGCTGAAATACTTTGCTTAGCTGCAAATACATCTCTGAATCACGAACTGGAACTTGCTCAGCATCCGCATCCACAAGCTCAATTTGAATTGGTTGGCTGGCTCTACCCCAGGCTCCCTCCTCAGTTCTCCCTCCCTCTGAACTGGCCCCCGTGTGTGTTGTGTTTATTTATAAACTTCTAAACGAATGCACGCACCTTGGGCTGGAGGAGATCAAAAGTGGGATTGGTCCGTGGAGGGCCTGCTGGGACGGGGCAACAAAAGTCATGTCAAATCAGTGTTGATTCTGGCGAAAATGTCAGCAGGCGACTGTCAGAGACGTGGAGACTACTCCTCCCATATCCAGGCAAAAGCGAAGAAGCAACTGCAATTGGTAGGCAATAAATTAAGCAAAGTAGTTGACGTTCTGCCAGTCAGGAGTTGACTTTGGCAAATGACATGGACCCATACTTTAATATGGAATGATGGGCGGAGTCTCCCTGCCGGCAGATGTCAAGGAATTCAAACTGACGCTCGACTTATTTTGATAGATTCGACTGCAGACCGCTTTCATGTGGCTCCCATCGCAATTAATTAACGCTCACTACATTTTTCCAAATTAAAATTCAAGCATATTTTCCACTTTTTCCGCTCTTTCCAGCCACATGCAATGTGCCCCTGGGCATGGAGTCGTTGGCCATCACAGATGCTCAAATCACAGCGAGCTCAGCCCACGATACGGGCTTCGTTGGTCCTCAACATGCAAGGTAAGTTCTGGTCTATAAAGAAGAGAAATCGGAGTAAATAAGTAAGATTTACAGCCATCAAGAATATCTCTAGCTAAAGAGATTTACTTAACAGTAATACAATAACATGGATGTTTACAAAAAACACTGGGTTTAGAGGGGAGTCTAAAGAACCACCCAATCAGAAGGCATTCAATCGATATCTTCTGAGATCAGCGTTGAAGATTTGGGGCCAGGCGAAGCTTTTATGACCACTCCATCCGCCTCATTAACCATTTAACCCCCAGCTGCCACACGAAAGCGATGCGGCTTATCTACAATGCCGCTGGCCGGCGTGTTCATTTAATTGCTAATTTTATAGACAACTTCATTAGCCGATAAGGCGAAGTCAATAAAATCGAAAAACTTTGGCCACCGCAACAACGAAATTTATGTTATGACTCGAACAGTTAGATCATGAAAATACCAAATCCCCCAGAAACAAAACGGCGGACAGATAAGACACTTCAATAAATATCGGAACTCGTTTTGCATATCTCTCTCGGTCTTTCGAGTAGAGTAGAAAATATTTGGTGTTCGGCTAGCGCCCTTTAGGGCCATTTGGGATCATCTATCTGCCGACACAGTCCACCCATGAATATGCAAGCCGAGCGACCTGGCAGCCGTTCAATGGATGTGACAGCCGGAGAAAGAGTCGGCAGCTAATTAAATGCCATTTCTGAAATGCACAAACTGGTTATTGGATCAAAGAGTTCAAGCGAAGTCGCAATGGAATCTGGCAGGCCTTAGACTTTAATTTTATTTGGTTTTCTCCGCCTTTGTTTACGTTTTATTGACGCATTTTCGTTTGAATTAAAGTTTATGAGAGCCCTTGAGCGTGGCAGGGGGTTTGGGCAGGAAGTTCGAGGTGGGGCAATTGTGAGATGAAATCCAGCGGAAGTTTCGCAATTGCATTGCCCTGGCCACGATGGATGACACCAACGGAGATCAGACTGGCGGTGGGAGTCCATTCAGGCCCCCATAAACATGTCAATTACCACGTAAGTTACGGGCCAGAAATCAATGCAAACACAGCTAAGAACTCTTCGAAGATACGTTCCTGGCCTTTCTTCATTTCGCTGCCCGTAATAATTTGCTGTCGGCCTTTATGGACATGCACTTAAAAAACACTCAAGTGCAGGGCTGACTGACAACCAAGGCACCATCATGAACATTAACCCTTTATGGCGGCACTAAAGTAAAACCACAAAAACGACGCGTGATGAGCACGTCGCAGATAAAACAAAATACATTTTTGTCTGGTTCTGGGGCTCCCCCCGATTAACCGGAATTGATGCCAAAGAACTGCCAGCGAAAGGCTAAAACAAAGAGTTGGAGCATCGAAATCGGGACTTGCAACTAACATTTGATGTGCTCGCGATGCGGGCCAAAGTCACCTGAGAAAGCTTCGGTTTTTTTCCTTCCTCTGGTTCTCTTTATTTCTGTGTGATTCAGCCGAGGAGATCGTCTTGGATCTGGCCTTTTTGATCTCGTCGTGGGATGCTGGCAGTCGTTGCGGGCCTGCTTAGCGAGGAACCACCAAGTGGCTCGGATTGACAGGCGATGTGTGCCAGAGATTCCTGAGCGACTAAGTGACTGTGGAGTTAATGGCAAGCGAAATGGATTCCCGGCAAGATGTATTTATCATCAAGGAAAGGGCTTCGAGTTGAAGTAACCGCTCTTCAGAGCTCTAATTAAAGTGTGCTCTACTTGAGAGGTTCTGGGCAAAAGTTTTTGCGCGATTCCACCTTAAACTAATTCCCCTTTGGTGGTGGCCGACCGCGGACTTAACCCACTGCCACAGACAGGCAGAAACTCGAGAAACTCCGCAGAGCTGGCAACTTTCTTCTTTTGTCTTTCGATTTGAACCCGAAAACTCCGCGGCGGGTCCAATCAGGCGAGCTGCAATTTGCTTAGCCGAAACTTCCACGGAGCTCCAAAGCTGCAAAGTTCAAAAGTGCAGGCAGCATTATAATTTGCGGCTGCCGCGCACTTACCTAACTAGACTAACTAGCCCGAAAACCGAAGAGTTCCGCGGAAAGTCAAGTAGAGGCCCCCATTCGTGAGACTAAGGAGGGAGCACAGCCCTGGGGATGTCATGGGATGGTATGATGAGGACTTTGACGGTTAGTGGCCCCGTCTGGGGCTATTGAATTACGGAGATTAGTTTAATGACAGCTGGCGCTGTTTGATTTTCATTACCTCGCCCATCGTCCGCAACCGTCAGGCCATTAAATTTACAACCTTTTACATATTACAAACGGCGAGAGGAGAGAAAAAAAATTGCCAGGGCTCCTCCTTCTCCGATTAGAAGGCATAGCTCGAGAGGAGGACCGGGTCCAGGACCACGGTTGGGCAGTTAGCCAGTCCATCAGCCGCTGGAAATGAGCAGCCGACGATGGCGCAGATTGTTAACTTTGGCAATAACAATAATTAAAGTCAAGTTGAAATGCACATAACTGCGGATATTAGCATTTTAAATGATGTTTGTACGCTCCTTGCGCCCTGCTCCCAGCTCCTCATTTCTCGTTCCGCCTGGCCTCCGGCTATTTACTCGGCACCGGCTACTGGAAAGGAAAGGCAAAGGAAGAACCTAAGCAATTTTATGAAGATTAAATTGACCTTTTTTGCCCGGCTGTGGGAGCGCTCTTATTACGATTTTCCACAGCCATCTCCACCGATGAAGCCACTTTGATCTATGCACTTGAGCGTAATTGCAGTTGGTAATGAATATTGCAAGGATGCTAATTTGGTTGGATTCTCTGAAGCACTTTGGCTTCGGATTAGGATTCGGGGAGTAGGTCGAAAGTGTGTCCAAGGAATTAATTGGATAATTCAGTACTCCATCACGGGCCGTGGCCAAACTATGTCTCAATTCACGCAGAGGCTCTATACAAATGACCCTCGCCGCAGGCCGGGGCGGGGACATGGAGATTATTAACGAATTCCGCGGCAGCATGCATTAGCATAAGGCCCGCGAGTTGGCCACTAGATAAATATCGCAATCGAATTCAATTCCAATAACCCGCTGGCAGCACAGGCACCGGCCGAATGAAGCAATTTGCCACGAAGCCAACCAAAGACAGGCGGCCAGGATGGACCTGGCCTGGCTCCGATCGCTGTTAGGTGAATCTAGGCCTAGCTTGCAGGCCCCTGAGTAATTGCCGGACATTAAGGCGGCTGAAACGCAATCAAGCATGTAAAACTTAATTGAAATATAAACCGAAAAGCGACGAGGGAGTGGTTAACAACATATCAATGCCCTCGATGCGGCGGCTTGCAGCTTCCACTGGAAATTGATTAAAGTTAGGCCATGTCCGTCTGGCTTCCCCGGGTGTAGGTTAAATTAATCCTTAATTACACAGACAACGTCCTGCTGTGTCTAAAACCGCAAACAGCTTAACGAACGAGACGAGCTGCCAGACGGCACACCACAATCGCTGGGGCTTGTGGTTGGGATGGAAGTTGGGGTTCCATGGGACGCCGTGTGGTGCCTTACGCTTAATGTCAATTAATTCATAAGAAATGTATCGGCGACGGGGGCCAGCAACTGGTTTTCGCAGCTACCGTTGATGGAGCCTAATTAATAAAGTCCTCTTTCCCGATCCTTCTTCCCGTTGCAGACTGAAAACCGATAATAATGGCGGTGCCTGGTGCCCCAAGCACATGGTCTCGAACGCGCTCAAGGAGTATCTGCAGGTGGACCTGCTCCAGACGCATGTCATCACCGCCATCCGCACCCAGGGCCGTTTCGGCAAGGGCCAGGGCCAGGAGTACACCGAGGCCTACGTCCTCGAGTACTGGCGTCCGGGCTTCGACAAGTGGCAGCGCTGGAAGAACATCCAGGGCAAGGAGGTAGGTGTTAGCCGCAGGCACAGGCTTAGCCCCAGCTAACCTCATCCTCAACTCTGTTGCAGATTCTGCCGGCCAACATCAACACGTACAGCGAGGTGGAGAATGCCCTGCAGCCGATCATCTTCGCCTCGAAGATACGCATCTATCCTTATGGCCAGTACGATCGCACCGTCTGTCTGCGGGCCGAGATCGTCGGCTGTCCCTGGGAAGGTGAGTAGAGCGGGGCGCAACTATCCTGGTGCGATTAGAGCCCGACATGAGCAATGATAGTGCGGAGAGGCTAACAGGGTTTTAGTGTCAGCGCTAATTTATCATCCCGCCGGACAAGGAGGCATTCTGTTGGCCATTAGAGGCGGCAAAAGCGGCTTAAGTGCTAGCACGACTCACCATGTGCGAGACTTGAGTACTCTAAATACCTCGAATGCAAGTCTCAAAGAGTTAGTTACCTTATAAAGGCATATTCGGGGACTCTAACTGGTGCTAGATAAATGAATAAATAGCTGAAATACAGATCGTAGAAATATATAAAATAGAAGAAAAGTTCGTATTAAAAGTAACCAAGCTAGTCTAGAGTTCTAGCTTGTATTAGAAGAGATTTCCAACATTGCACGGAGAGAACCCCATACAGAGCGCTCCCCGAAACATAATGCACTTCCCCTCAGCAGAACAAACTGTAGCACATTCTTGTATTATTTACATTTTTTGAGCCACGCACCTTGGCTTTGGGTTTGTTGGGTTCTCTTTGCAAAATGTACTTGAAATATATCGCGTGCAGACAGTGGAAACACATCCCATACCCATATTCAAGCTCTGGTCGGGACTTGACCGAAATCGAAATCCCAGACGACGATAAGCCGGACAGGCTGGAAACTATGTGCCGTCTGAAAGGGCTGGGAAACGGAAAAACAACATATTTCACTGCGAAAAAATGAGGGAATCTTTACCTTACACTGGCCAAGAAGTGACATATCCCTTGCTGCAGCATTCTCTCAGTGTATTACTGAGCCAACCTGGCCTGGGTCTTTTTTTGTGTTGTTCGGCTCCGACGTTGTCGATGTTTGCACGCAATTTTCAAGTAGTGCACGAGCCAGGAACAAGTCTGGACAAACAAATTTTTCTATAATTTCCATAGTGGCGAGGGCTCCGCTGGCAGCGATAACACACAAATCCAGTCAGCAAAACGCGCCTAATGACAATTTGTAGTGCAGGGTCTCCGGAGAGCTGGACGGGAGGGCGCGGAAGTTAAGCATTATTCTGTAAATTAACGCAGTGTTTGGGCCTGGCTTCTGGGAACCGTGGGGCCTGGAGTCGCGCCCAGAACTGTGGCACGCCCCTGCTGGCCGGAACCAGGGGGGGATTTGGGGTTGGCAGCCATGCAAACTGCTGACCGCTCACATTTTGCGGCCATGTCATTTGATTTGCCACGGGGAATACGGCGAGTACGGAGAATACGGGGTATGTGAACACGAACCTCGACATGGCGCATTTCATATGCAAATTAAACAAGATAAGATGGTGCCCCAAGTTGGGCATAGTGCCTCCGATGGATGGGTCTAGACAAGTGGCAGACTGTGGGCGCGGGGAATCAATAAATCCCATTTATATGGCCGCGTCGATTTCATTTCGGCCTTATGCCGATCATTAATCCCTCTTGAAAGGGCCCAAGAATCGAATCATAATTGTTTATAGATTGTGGCCATAAATTTTGGCCACCGGCGACATTTGAATTCGAGTCGATCCGGCTGCACCTACGTGGCAAATGGGGCCGCACCCAGCAGAAGTAACCCAATAGGGCGTCCGTCAGGGCCGGAGATTATCTCCGGCTGTGATTTCAAAAGCGTAGCTTAACTCGGGCTTGTTACGATTTACCAACAGCTAAGCTCTTGGAATCGAACCGGCAAAGAATCGGACGGAGGAGCTGGAGTGCATTATAAATGCAGCAACTGATTAGCACTAAGCCCGGGATTTATGGCACCCACTGGTATTCAGGGGCCAGTAATTTATGGGTATTTTAGGGGCATTAGTTCGAGCACTGTCCCCCACACTCCAGGCTTTCAACTCACTGAAGAAGTCGGGCCTGAGGTTGGGAAACCGAAAGTTGAAAGCGCCAGGTGGGTGAGCGAGAGTGTGAAATGGTCTTGAGCTCCGTTGGGCAACATCGGAAAGTGTTTTGTCCACATTTTAGTTTATCTTTGAGTCGTTGTCCCCGTTCCTGCTCCATCAACTCATCCACTCAGCCATCCATCGTAGTAGCTCCTCCTTACTTTGACTCATCAGCAAAAAGCGCGTCGACATTGTTGTCGCTGTCGTTGGCTTGCGTGCCGCCTCTGAAAAAGGAGGAAAATTACATTTTATGTCTTGCAGTGGCCCTGGGAGCTGCTCCACGCACTCCAACAAGGACTTGCTCTTATTTTGTTCATTTTTCGGCAGCCGGCGAACGGTTTCAGACTGTCGCGACACGCAAATAATGATCGCATGCAGGCACGCGAATAACAAGGCAGACAGACATTGGGGGCAGGGTGTGTGTGTCCAGCCCCCTAGAATCCCTTGAACCCCACTGTGCCCCAGAGTCGTGTGTGTGCCGCAGCGGGGCAATTGTAAAACGCGCAGCCTTAAATGTCTTTGCAGTTAATTAAATATGCCATATAGCGCTTACACTCACTTTAATATCGTGTCGGAGGACTTATCTCTCTCGGCCCGTGTCCCCCGTCCACTGTCTGGCCGTAATTCATGTAATTAAACGCGGTCCGTCCGGCCCGAAGTGCCTTGAATAATAATTAATATTTTCAATCGGGGACCCGCCCACTCGCGTGATCGATAACTGTCATTTGGCCACCTGAACGCCGCCTCATCATCATTATCTTCGACATTATCTGGGCCCAGTGCGTGGGATTCGGTACCGTTTCGTGCCCGGCCACGGGAGTCCCTTAATTATGTGTAATTATGTGATTTTTGGTAATTATTGGAGCATTCCTTCGACTGTTGTCTGTTTGGGATCAAGGGAGAGAGAATGTGTGTCCTGCCTACACCACGTGCCCCGATTGTGTAAATAGAAATTCTGGTGAATTAGTTAAACGTGTGCTCCTGCAATTAAATTGAGTGCCTGGCAACCCTGTCTGCTATGTTGTTTTCCTTTTTTTTTTGAGGTCCAAGTGTAATTGTTTTTGGGGACGGAGTGCTGGAAGGGTGCTCAGTGCGGTAATTAGTGTCAGGTGTTTGCCAGATTGGTGGGTTTCGGGGGAATGGACTTAAGCCTCGACTGGCACACTGACATTTTGGATTTCCTCCTGCCAGGCCGCTGCCACTAATCCCCACGAAACTTTTCCGAAAACATCAAAACACTCGGTGTGGCACACCCACAAAAACATGACTCACAATCAGCTGTAGTTCGCCTTACACTCCTTGCAAAGCGTTTAACTTTGACATTGAAAAACTATACCCCGAAAAGTTGCTATCCCCTTTCGATTTGTGCTAAAAATAACCACGGAAACCGGAATCGCAAACGGGGAGCCGAGGTGGCCGCAAAACGAAATTATGTTTCCAGTAACTCAATATCCTCAGATCTCTCTGTCTCTTTCGGCCATTGTCTACCCATGCTCCTCCTACGCCCCGTAAACTAAGTTGTTCCGCTCCGGGTTAGAGAGGATAGAGTAGAAACTTTAAATTTACCGCAGTTTAAATACCATCCACGAAACAGGAGGGAGCTGTTGTTACACTGAAACTTCAAGTATGCAACTTCCGGTTCATGCTGTTTCTTTTCGTTTTAAATTACCAAGTTATAATTTCTTTGTGTAATTATATCTCTTTCTACAGTTTTCTTTTGCTCGATTAATGTATCTTATGGCACAAATGTAGATAATGAGTTATTTATTTTATACAGAACTATAAAGTGATAATTTTTTAAAAATCCTAAGTACGGTAACCTAAATCAATCGGAAATAAAACAAAAGTGGGCACTTAGCTTGGTCACATATTCCTAAAAATATGTCTTACATCTAATTGAATGTTTTTTAATTGGTTCTTTCTCTGTTTTTGAACAATTTTTCTGCTTAGTGAACTTACTAAGGAATTATAAGGGATATTTAAATATAAATGAATTAACATTTGTGATATTTATGATGAGGAAGAACTTGCTAGTTATAAATAAACATTTACTCACTCCTTAGGAGTTTAATTTTTTGCCAGTGTGCCCAGTGTGCTATAAAGTTCACTGAATTCATTTTAAAATGTGCTCTTTATGGTTTTAGAGGAATATCTAAAGATAATTGCATTTAAATATTTTATTTCTACAAGCGAAGAAGAGGAAAAACTTATAGTTAGAAATAAACTTTTACTCACAGGGAATATTACATAAAATCGTCCCTAGAAGCTTAGTTTTTTTTTCGCCCAGTGTGCCCATATAAGGCCACAAAACTCTGCATTTTGTCAGTCGTTTGTCTGCATCACGTGACATGGAACGTGACGTGACATGACGTGTGTGTGCATGTGTGTTTCACCCCACTAGTTCCTCCTCCTCCTATCCGTGTCTCATGTTTCGTTATTTTGGGGTTAAGGTCTCCGTTTCACTTCCCCGAATCGACGCACTAAATTTCAATGCATTTTCAATTTCCCAACCTTCCTTCTTCCGCTTTCCATTCGCAGAGGGCATCATGTCGTACAGCATTCCCAAGGGCGTGCAGCGCGGCATGGAGGTGGATCTCTCAGACAAGACCTACGATGGCAACGAGCAGGGCGATCGCTTCGTCGACGGACTCGGTCAGCTGGTCGACGGCCAGAAGGGCAAGGACAACTTCCGCACGGACATCCATGGATTCGGCAAAGGTGAGTACACTGATATTAACAAGTTACAAAAAAAAAAAATGCTTTCGGTTTCAAAATTCCCCAAACTCCAATAAGCCAACAGCAGCAGCTTCCTGCACGCCAAGTTCGTGTTAAAAGGTTTGGCCCTAAAAGCCGAAACTTCGGCCATATATTTCGGGGCCGGTGCAGACCCGCTAGATTTATGGCAATAGAAAAACTGATTAATATCAAATAATTACAAAAGTTCGCCGACGGAAAAAGCATAAGGCAAGCCAACGTCTGACCCCATTCCGCTCGCCAAATGCTCACTTCATTGAACATCGATGGCGCGGATGGGGGCAAAGTTTTTGGCTTTCGCAAATAATTCGCCAGCACAACACTATAAACAGAAATAATAATAACTTCGTACTATTTGCTGGCGTCGCAGTAAAACTTGCCCGGATACCAAAGCGCCCCAGCCAGCTCGTTGCCAGTGTAAAAATGTAAACATTATGCATATTTGATAATTTATGGCAACACTGGCATTCATTTCCGCCCCAGCGGCTGCAAAAGTTCGGGGAATTTGCGAAGCTTGCCAGTTTATTTTTTGCCATTTCGCACATTTTCATCGCCAGTCTCGCTCCTTGGAGGACTGGCAAATGGCCAATAATCGAAATTATTGAAAACTTTACGCAGGAGCAAAGTTCGGTCAGACAATTAGACAGGCCAGTCGCAACCCGGACTCGAAGTCGAAGTCGAGACGGAAAAGCAATGCAATCCGATCATGGAGAAAGTTTCCGGCGCATAATTCCGATTCTCGGATTGTCGGATTCCCGACAGCCCCATGTTTTGGTCGTTTCTTTTTTTTTTTTGGGCCCTCTTGGTCGTTGGTCCTTGGCTTATTTGCATTGTAAGTGGAATCAATAACTGAGCGGTCTGGGGCGTATAATTTCTGCTTACAGCTTGTTTGCCAGCCCCCATAACCACATGGCCTTAGTGGCTGCCAGTTAATATTGCATGACTTATGCAGGGTGAACCCGCTCTCTAAGCCCCCACACGGACGCCCCACCGAAATTAGGGCCATGCAAACAAAGCAGCGGCAGAAAAAGTGGCTTAAATGTCGCATTGGCCATAATTTCTAGTTATGCGGAGTCTAACCCCGCCCAGAACCATGCCCAGGCCCTCGAGGCCCCGAGCGCCTGCCGTGAGCATTTATTTGTTTTTCGGGCATTTGGGGAAACTTCACTCCCAAATGTGCCATTGGCCTGCCAGAAAGGGAGGCTTAAATAGCTTTACATGTCAGTCCTCCCCTCCAAAAAGGCTGCCTGGATGGCTGGCTGCTCTATTGATTTTCCCCTCCCCAGGCCGACGTACGAAATGTTCATTTCATTTCATTCTGATGGTTTTTTATTCGTTTCAGGTTATGAATGGATTGGCTGGCGGAATGATACCCCCGGCCTGCTCGGCAAGCCGGTGGAAATCGTCTTTGAATTTGATACGGTTCGCAATTTCAGTGCCATCGTGCTGCACACGAACAATATGTTCACCAAGGATGTCCAGGTGAGTGCCAATCCCTATCGCTATTAAAGGGTTACAGCCAGATTGGTGGTTGCAAAAGAGTAAAAAAGAAAACAATCAATATTTGTTTGAGGGATCTGTAAAGAAATAAACGATATAATATTAATAATCTCTGCGGATTTGTATTTTGAAATCGTGGAAAAAGTTTTCTAAAAGATATACAGGATGCCTACTTACTGATCTATTCCGTAGCTCTTCTAGCAGATATCAAGTTTGAATATTTCGACAACAGATAGGTAGATTATATATTAGTTCTCTTTATAAAGGTTTCACTGAATCAAATTTTTGCTGAAACGCACCCGTGTCAGAGAAGGACTACAGTTACTTGCCTAGAACAGAGAGGATCAGAATTTCTTAATAGTCCCATCCATTATTTCCAATGAACTAATTCCTTCTTTCGCATTTCCTTTTAAGGTCTTTGTCCACGCCAAGGTATTCTTCAGTATTGGCGGACGGTACTTCTCGGGAGAACCCGTGCAGTTCTCGTATATGCCCGACACTATAATGGATCATGCCCGGGATGTGACCATTAAGCTTCACCATCGGGTTGGCAAATATTTGAAAATCAATTTGTACTTTGCCGTCAAATGGATTATGCTATCGGAGATCAGCTTTATATCCGGTGAGTACGTGAGCGATGTCGGGACGAAGAAATGAATAAAATTGCCAGAAAATTGCATTTGCCATGCAAGCAATGAACGAGCGAGTAAGAGGAACTAAAGGCAGGCCGTCAGGGGAAGTGGAAGTGGAATTGCATACGTACAAATGCATTTTTCAGCTTCATTTCACTCTTGAGTGTGCCGGGGAAGCAATGCATTACACTTAGCAGGGGGATAAAACCTTTTTCCAACATTTTGGCCAACAACAATGCCGGGAGGTTGGGAAAGAGGGTGTTTCCAGCAGGGACAGCCGGGAGATAAACGGTCCGATGAGAAAATCCGGTTCTGGCTGGAAAAATAGAAGTCAATAGAATACCCAAGGCCCCCTCTCTCTCTCTGCATAATGTAAACAATCTGTGACTTAGGGGTAGGGATATATTTCTGAACCCCTAACTGCATGTCAGGCAGGCACTGCACTTCCATGAATGTCCTGACATGTCCTGATTAAATTGAACCAAGTGCAAGGCTCAGTCTCTTTCCCGGGACACGTTTGGTCTGTATTTCCAGCTGTACTTCCCCCAAGCTCTGTGTACAAATTGCTCAAATCGAACAGATCGGCAAGGATCTTTTATATTCATAGGGATTTTCCCCTCTGAAAATCCAAGGTGTGAAATCAGACTAAGGGATAAAGTCCCTTGACAGGCGAATTTGATTGATGAGTCAAATAGAGCGTGCCGTATGAATATTGAGAGAGGGAGGAGAGGGAACACATTTTCCGGGCAGATGGTACAGGGGACTCAACCCAGGGAGGGACTTAATAGTTTTATAAAGGGAAGTTGATCATAAATCGAATGAAACAGAGATTTTATAGGTCAATTAGAGCGGTGAAATGAGGAGAATAAGCAAAGTAGTGAACACACAAACCTCCACATAATAAAGCTATCAGAATTCTTTGAGACCTTTCTACCTTCCTCCTATCCTTCATAAAATATAAAGTGCTCTCAAAGATTTCGTGTGAACCCGGCCGGGAGAAGAATAGCACTCAGCTGACGATCAGTAGTCCTGAATAGTTTGCCGCAAGCATTACATGGCAAAAAAGTTCAAACAAAGCGGGCAGCAAGAAGCAAGGATAACCAAAACGAAACCGCAATAAACCAAAAAACTCCCATGCTGTGTCTGTGTCCCGCTACCCCGGCAGCAATTACATGACGAGCAAGAAACCAGAAACAGAAAACATCGCCACGAAGCATTTGTCACGCACACAGGCCGAGATGGGACGGGATATACACTATATAGGATGGCTCGGGGAGGGGTAGCATGGGATGGGGCAAGGAGGCACGGAACCCCAGTGGCAACCAGCTGTTTTTTATACTTTTCTACGCTGTGTGTGCCACTCGAGCGAAGGCCTCAAAGAGTGGGTAAAGGTAAGGGTAAGGGTAAACAAAAGAAACGCACGTTCAAAACGACAGGGCCGCATCTTTCGAGTGTATGCGTATATTTTTATCAGGCACTGTGCGAGTGTATACAGATTTAACCCCAATTTGTGAGATTTGCTCGCGGTGATTGCTGTCGTTGTCGTCACAGTGCCATACACGTTTTTAAAGGTTTCTAAAAATACAATGGTCAAAAACAACAATGGCAGCCCAGCTTAGGGGACCGAAGCCTAAAATACCCTTCAATCGAAATAGTTCATAAGAGATTTATAAAGGATTTGAAGTCATGTCAGTTATCTTTCAAATAAGATATATATTGGATTTTATTATGGGATATATAAATCTTACTCAGTTATGTTTGTTTCTTTAGACAGTAATGAGAATTTTATCAGATTGTTCCTAAGGTAGTAACAATATATAAACAATTACAGCCTGGGACAGTCACTTAATGAATAAAGTGCAAAATTGTTTGTGTATAGCGTCAAATGCTCAAAAACCTTACCTATGTAAGCCTTACCTAATATGACGCGTTTGCATAGGCGTGATCACCTCTGACTTAGAACTATCTGGGCAGATCATATATTTATATACCGGATGAAGTAAGATACTCCTCCTTCACAGCGTGGCTTACAGAATAGTAATGCCCTGTGCTAGGAGGGTATAATGACCGGACTAGAGAAAAACCCTGGGGACACACAAAGAGAATTAGTTATAAATGGCAAGCGACAACAACGGCGAGATCTGCGAACTGTGGCAAAGGATATGCGGCACATTCGCCATTACCCCCAGTATCCCACCCTCTGGATGTGTGATAAATGTGGCACGAAATATTTTAATTATTTTAAACGTTTTATGGCGACCGCAGCGCGCAGTCGGGCGATGTGAGCGAGATACTCCCTTCGCCGGAGGAAAGCGCACGGGAAAAAAAACATAGCTACCCGAAGGACAATGGCAGTGTCGAAACAAAAGCCGCCAACCCATCCCATTCTGTTCTGTCTAAGGAGCAGGGACATAACTCAAAACAGCAGCCTCAACTCCTCCACTCTACTTTCCGTGCCTCCGTGCCACCGTCCGTCCTCCTCGGCGAGTCGCCAAGAACTTCACACAGTAATTACGCCATTTACTGTCTGAAGAAACGGGGTCAGCCACTCGAGGAAACGTTTTTTTGGCCAGCCTCGGGCACTTCGGGGGAGGACAAAAAGTAGGACCCACCCCGGAGCATTTCGCTTTGTTATGCCTTCAAGATGTTGGCGAGATAAATGACAACACTTTGCCGTAGCACTGGGCCATATGCCGCAGTCGTAGCAGACTCCGAAACAACATAAGCTGGGATGGCATTATTTCCGAGATCAAAGCGAGCTCTCGCCGAGCGTTGCGAATGGACGAACGAACGAGCGGACGAGTGGACAGGTGTTGCGAGGGTCTTAGCTAATAATCAGCCTAAGCCAGGGCAAAGGCCATACCAGAGAGATGTTTTGAAGCCCAAGGATAACTGAGCCGCGGGGATGATATGCCACTGAAATAGATAGGATTGGGTTGAAAAATAAAGGTAGTATGAAATAGGTAAAATAATATGTAATATCAAGGTGATAATCCTTGGATAATATTGAACATAAGGTAGGGATAAAGTTGAAGATTTCCTGTTTTCCATGTGATACAATTTCAACCCCAGTAAGAGCAAGAAAACTCTTAATGAACACGGTTTTTCCTGTTCGATGTTAACTAATTCGATTAGCCCGACCCACCGTAACTGCTCTGCTGTAATAAATGTTCGACCAAGATGTAGGGCTTCCTCTTCCTCCGATCAACCATTCAGAAATCATTAAAAAAAGGGAACTCTATGCATATTCAGAAGACACGCACTCGGCGTTGACGCCCCTGAAATCAAATCAGACATCTGCCCAGTCCTCGGAGACCATATCCGCTGGTCTTGGGGGGAAAACTGGAATGAACACGTTATAGTCCATAAGTAAAACGAAGGGAAAAGCGTAGCGAAAGCAAAACAATTTAAGGCGGAACGAAAGGTGCAAAGAAAGGGAGCCGCCACTGAAAAAAAACTAATCATTGAAGCGCAGCTGTGCGCGGCAACTTCTGAGAGTGGAAGTGGAGAGTGAACTTTAATCTAACCCGTTCCCCGTGTCTCTGTTTCTGTATCCATTTTCCAGTGCCCGCCCAGGGAAATTTCACAGACGAGCAGGAGCAGCGCAACAACGCGCCCGGCCTGGCGCAGGACACTCGCGAGTATCCGCTGCAGAGCAACGAGTACCAGCACAACCATGGCAAGAACAAGGCCAACGGAGTGGGCGGTAGTGCCGGAGGTCCTGGCGGAGGCGTGGCCGCCGCGGACGGCGAGTCCGGCGGCAACAGCAAATACAACAACGGACCGCAGTGTGAGTAGCCAAACGAATGATAAATCCAATTAACTGTTCACATTCCCCGACCGGCGCGGGGCCTCTTGTTTTTTCAAGTCTTCGAACGACTGCTAATTATTTAGTTGAACAATATTTACATTTAATTTCGTTTCGACGCCCGCGTTTGTTAATTTAAATTTCAATTTGCCTTTGCTCTTTTCCGCTTGCCTTGCAGTAATTGCGCCACGCCCCATCGATCAGGAGCCGAACGACGCCAACTTCATCGGCGTGGTCATCGTGGTCCTGACCACGATTATCATCCTGCTGGTGGCCATCATCCTGTTCATCGTGTCGCGGACCAAGCGGGCCCGCGGCAGCAACGTCCTGGATGCGTTCCAGTACAGCTTCAATCCGAACACCCTCGGCGGCAACGTGGACAAGCATCGGCCCAACGGCACCGGCATCAAGGTGAGTGGGCAGTGGGTAATGGGTAATGGGTATTCAGTAATGGGTGACTGTGACGTGACTCCTAGGCGACGACGGGGACACAGGACACGATGGGGATACGTGTGCGTTGCGTGGCGGACGGCAAATTCCTGCCTCGCATTTCCACATAATTGTTCAATGTAGCGTGGAGTTTCCACACTGCTTAGTCCTACGTGAGGCAACCTCCGTCCGTCCGGCATTTATTTAATGGGACTTTTCAACGCCCGCCCGTTGTCCCGTTGTGGAGTGTGTGTGTGTGCTCTGTTGATTTGTGGGGGTCAGGCTTAAGTGCCCAGAGGTCCGAGTGGGCAGGAAAAGGGAAACTTTAAAGTTCGACCAACTTAAGGTGGCGGAGACTGGGCCCCTGCTGGTGGCGAAATTGGATTAAAGAAGTTTTTCTCAAGTGGAAATACTGAGTTTTGTCTGCGGAAAACTTGAGTGCTACAGTCAGGGATGAGAGAGAACAACGATTTTCCCAGAAACTATCCAGATAGAAGTCGGTGCAACAGATTGAGTTAAGATAAAGGATTTGTTCGACGAATCTCCAATTAAACGAGTGCGAGGAAAGCATGCCTTAGTAGTTTTAAGACTTGATGAACATTCAGGACCTTGGTACCTTAATAGATTTGCGATTAACTTGTTCGAAAGTTGTTTCTAAATTTATTTATATATGTGTTTAATGTTATATTAACTTAACTTAATTAAAACTCCGTATTTTCACTTATAATTTCAGGCCAGCGTCGACGACAACGACTCGATTGGCAAGAACAGTCTCTACCACGAACCTTTCAATGTGAATATGTACACCAGTGGCGTGAATGGCTATGCTGCGGTTAATGATTTACAATGTAATATGACGCCCGACTACACAGGTGTGTATACTGCTCCCCGCCACTCCCCTCCTGATTTCCCACTACCACCAACCGAGCTCGGTAAATCCTCCGTCGCATTTCCGGTGGCTGGCACGCGGAGAGCCGTAAAATATGGCGTCGCCGGCCACTAATGCAAATATACATCTTGTGGCAATTTCCCCTGACTAAGCACACTCTCTCTTCCCTCCTCTCTCTCTCTCTTATTTCTCGTTGCTCCCCCCTGAAATCGCAGATGTGCCGGAAGGTGGCTACGCCGTGCCCCACATGCAGGATTACCTGCCCTCGTCGAAGGTGGGCGGCCCCGGTGGCCCCGGTGGCTACGTAAACGTGCGCCGCACTCCTCCGCCGCCGCTAAGCAGCATTTTCCCCCGACCCCCGACTGTGCCACCGCCGCCCATGGAGAAGTATTATGCCACCACTGCCATCTTTAAGCCGCTCAAGGGACCGGGCTCGGAGCGGAGCGCCGGCAGCAGCAGCAACACCAACACGGTGAGCAGCGGCGGCGGCAAGAGCAGCCACAGCCACAATAGCGGCCAAGAGCATAGCGGCATCTACGATGACGGCATGGGCACCATGAACTCCCAGTCCACCGCCCCCATGATCAATCCGTACAGCAGCGGGAACAGCTCGGCGGCGGCCGCTGCGGCAGCTGCTGCCGAGTTCCAGCGGGCCAGGACATACAACTTTCGCAGCTATCCCGACAACCTCTAGTTCGAAGCCTCGCTGAAGTTGGTGGCCGCGGCGGGCGGTGTGGGCGGTGGCAGTGGCGGCGCCGGCGTCGAGTCCGGCCTCGTACCCAAGCGGACTCCCGCCGGAAGCACCACCATGCCGAAGAAGCCGCAGCACCTGAGCCTCGCCAGTAGCGCGGCCGGCGGCAGCGGCAATGGCAGCAAGCCCAAGTACAGCCTGACCCTGCACAATAACAAGCACGCCCAAGGAGGCGGAAAGAATCCGCAGGCGGCGACTTTGCGTGAAGGTCACCAGCAACGGCAACACCTCAAGGCCCTGCGCCTGATGAGGGAGGCTGGCGAGGCGGGCGGGGCAGGTGGAACGGAGAGTGCCGACTACCGGCGACACAATGGCGGGGCAGGAGTCTCGCCCGCCGAGGAGGCGGTGGGCGTGCACCTGAAGGCCGCTGGAAAGTCAGCGACTGCCAACGGCGAAGCTTCGAGCAACATGACGAAGTCCGGAAACGGAAGCACTGGAATGGCGAACGGTGCCATGAGGGCACAAAACAACAGGCTGTGGTATCATTGATGAAAGCCCCATATTGAATGGATTTGAGGTAAGTCGTTACTTTATTTTCTTCCATTTCTGGTTAAATATTTAAGTAGAGCCTTGCAGAAAGTAAAATACATTTTACCACAAGTATGCCATAGTTTCCTTCCTTAGAAATAATCTGGTATACATTTAACAAAGATGGGTTTGAAGTCTCAAAGATTATTGTCATTTAAAGCTTATTTATTTTTATATATAAGAATATTCCTTTTGTGTGTCTTGTATCTTAAACTAACCTTATCTTTGGCATATTTTTTATCTATCATCTGCAGCTATAAAACCCTACGCAGAACTCCAAACGAAAACGCAACAACAACCAGGAAGAGGAGGACCCTATGCAGAAGTTAGATACACTAGGATGGACTTACTCCCGAATGGCGGACAGTTGGGAGGGAGAGCAAGCAAGGCACAAAGCGTCGGAACACTTAAACCCACTGAGCAAACGAGAAACGAAATGAATCGAAAACGTAACCAAGTCGCTTACCAATCATTTATACAGTAGAGTCGAGTATATGCCAACGAAGTAGCGAAGGTAATGGAAGCATCCTGTAAATATCCGAGTTTAGGAATCGGTCGGTAGTGAACCACATGCATATGATAGTAAGCAAGCTGAATTTTAAAGAAGAACCCCGGAGGCATCTTAGGCATCACGATGAACTCTCACTCTCACTCTCTCGAGCAAGAAAAGCACACGAGTAAGGAAAATATTAAGACGAATTTAAGGTTTAGAATTTAGCCACATAGTTTGTTTATAAAACGAAAGGAAATAAATAATTATTGTAACGAGTAACGAGTAACGAGTAGTAGCGATACGAATAACTAGCATATAAAGTTCAACTGATTTGTAGTACCTTTTCGAGAAGAACACTGAACGTCTGCAAGCTAACTGTACATGCCTGTGAACCTACCCCTTACTAAGGCCGAACTATCTAGCCCTTTAACACCGCCTACCCTCATATGCCCCACTACTGAAGCCCCCTACCCCCACTGTAAATTTCTGTGTATAATCTAGGAGTGGTATCGGCGAGATACATAGATTGTTTGCTAAATAGATGGAAGCGCCGCGTCTAGCTAAGTTACCTAGGGAGAAGCGTCGAAAGTCGACCGTCGACCGTCGAGCAAGATGAGAAAATGAAGATGATGATAAAAATTGAAACGGAATTTAACGGACCAAGATTGCGTGCAGAGCGACGTCGCCTAAACCAAGTAAAATGAAGTTTTCATCAATGATTTGTGATTCAATATGCAACTACTTATAGGCCCGCAGACGCGAGTATTCAGTTCTTAATGCTAACCTTAATTTATGGAAACGTACTACCCGCTAACAAATGACTCTGACTATAAATGCAAGCACTATGAATATTTAAATCGAAACAAATCGTATTTATAATTAATATTAATGGATAATCATGTATATGTTCCTTTTTAGTTTAATGCGCATAAGTATCACCAGAAAACGTACTAAGAGTTAAACGTAGTAGCTTCATAGTAGACTAATAAATCAGCAGCTGCGCCAGCAGCAGATAAACTGGCGGCATTTTATAAAACCAGAAAAAAATAGGCAAACAATAGGCGAGTTGGAAATAGCATTTAATGGGTAAACCAGCCGAGACACTCAGCAGCAACAACTTACACGGCAAATCGTAGTTAAAACCGTAGAACAAATAAGGAAACAAAGCAGGCACATACACACAACCACACCCACACTCACACACAAGGACAGAATATTTAAAATGTTTGTGCAATCTTTTTCGAAAGTTTTTAACAACAAAAAAGAAAAGATAGTTACCAAAAAAAATAAAAAAAGAAAAACAACATAATTAACGAATTAACGAGCTATAAGAGAAAAGTTACAAGAATATTTAAAGTATAACATTAGGCTCTGAGATATGTCTGTATGTATTCCTTGACTTTCTGCACAAATTCTTCACTTTCCAACTTTCCTTTGTACTAAACGTTTGCCGAAGCTGGCCCCCCTGATCCACAACACTCAACATGCAACATGCAAAATGCAACAATGCAACACTGAAAAAGCACACTTTCCGCCACTGAAAAGAACACTATCAATCAAAAACAAATCACGAACCTACCTACAAGACTTGTGTAAATTAAAATAACGTAAAAATCGAAATTAATCGGTTAGAGATTAAGTTAAAAATACATTTTGTAAAAATTAATAAGAGTATACTGTAAAAAATTATATACTAATGTAATGGTTATCCGTTCTTTTGGAAATCACGGCAAAAAACATTAAAGTTATCTTTTTTTGCGGTGTGCTTGTCAGTTGATTTCCATACTAGTTTAATTTCTAAATTAATTTAAATGCATTTATTGTGTGTACATTTTTCGAAGGCAAATATATAGTATTCAATTATTTAAACAGCAAAACTGATTTCATTGTTTTACTATCCATTAATTATGGAATGTATAATCGAAAACAATTTCAATTATACAAGGGAAGGGGGACCAAACAAAATATGTTTGAATTAGCCGAAAACAAAGGTAAGTGAGCTATAATAATAATAAGCTGGGCTTAAACAGAAATGTATACTAAACGCTTGGTGGCCAAGTGGAAATGTTGTTTAAATATATGAGAAATTTCCTTTCGATCCAAATATTGAGCATTGGAATAAATGCATTTTATTGCTTATAAAGTATATTATTATATATCGTTCACGTTTCTCAGACGCTGGCTTGTAGTTTATGTGGATTCGGTAAATTCGTAGTGTTATTTTCTTCACTTTGTTTACGTTATAATGAGATTCTAGTTCGATCTACTGCAAAGCATTCTCGGTGACACATTCTCTGTATTCTATTTCCTAGAGGAGGGTATTGTGGGCAATGCATTTCCATCGGGATGTTTTACTTCAAAGCAATCGAAGTCTCAACATTGTCAAGGCTGGGATATTTTTGAGGCCTTAAGTAAACAGAAATACTTCTCCAAGATAAACACGTACCCATCAACAGAGTGAGTGTAAACAACAGAGGTAACACTCTGGTTCCCGTAAAACTGGTAAACTCCAATTCATCGATCTGCCTGGTGGGAGCCGGAGAATCATCCTTTGGGACCTTCCCAGGAAGTTCAACATAAGTTACTGTTTACACAGTCCAGAAGGCCTTTTGGTCCCCCAAGGCTTTAATCAGAGCACTTGCCCTGCTGTACGCCTCCAGTGCAGATGGATCAATGACCGCTCATTTGACATCTGCTTTAATTCCACGCCAATTCCGATTCCGTTTCAGAGCGAAAATCGAAAATAACATGATTACGGCGCTGACCGCAAATCGACAGCCGACGCTCTCGAGGGTGGGTTGGGAGCTCTGGGATCTCTCGGTGTGAATGCTTTTCGAAACGCTTAAATCAAATATAATAAAATAACACAAAAGGAGGCTAACGTCAGCAAGCCGAAGAGTTGATACACTCGAAAATATGGCATTACTTCTTGGTTAAAATATTTTTCTGAATTATGCAATGTATTCCTAGCTGGGATAATTCTCTCGACACGATCTGTGTGATGTCTGAGCGCCGGAGAATGTCACACCTGAGCAGAATTGTGTTTTAATGCTGATTATATAATGATGTTGTATAAAATCATTTTCCTTTTTAGTCCTACAAGGATATACACTACCCTTTGAAAGGGTATAATAACATTTTCAGCCTTTCACAGTCGGGGACAGCCCAAATACTTGGCCGCCTTTTAATTGACACTTTCGATTGTTCGCCATTGGAGAGCAAGCGAATGAATGGTTGAAGGGCTGACGCACTGACTGACAGCCATTCATTTTGTGGGTCATTCCAGCTGTCTCACCTGTCAAACATTCGCTGCAAAATTAGTTGAATGCCATTTACGGAGATGAAAAAAATAAAAAGATGGCAATGTGTTCATTTGCCTCTGCCCGTTCTTTTGCCCTTGGCTTTTGGGCGCCTTTTTTTTTTGTGGAAATGCGTGAAAAGTTCTCTCAATTCGTCGCATTGTCTGTCAGCTCTGTCAGTTGCTACCCAAAGCTGAGTGTTGAACGATTTTATTTGATTTTATTCTACTTTATTTATTTTGATTGCACTCTTCGGTCTTGTATCCGTTGTTCATTTTACAGGCTTTCAATTTGTAACGCTCGTTGTCGTTTATCGTCTCCCTGAATGACTTTATTTATCGCATTACGTGAACCTTCGAAAAACATTTGCCAAAAAAAAGGGTTTGTCCAGCTCTCGTTGTGTGTTTTGGACAGCTGACAACTCGAGGGGCATTGTATCTGTCAATGGGACAAACTTGGAGGGCGTGAAGCGTGGTAAAGGCGCGTGAAATGATTATAGATAAAAATTAAAAAAATATTGCTGAAATACCCAAGGGGGTGTCACTAAGTGCGTCGAATGAATTTAGATTGCACTGAGGGTTAAATTGATTATGAACGTTTTTTACGCAATGAAGTAATTGTTTGAAATACAAATTAATCTCTCTAAAGATACTCTTTATTTCTACTATTTTATTACATCTTTTTTGGTTGTACAATGTATTGAAGTTGGTAGTTGTTAAAACCTAAGCTGATGGATTACTTAATCACTTACTAAGACTGAATTTTTAGTACATTATTAAACTTCACTTTTGACTAGCAAAATAAATCATTTTGCCAATAAAATTTAGCAATAATGTTCACAATATTTAAGTAATAATTTGAGTGTCCTTTTAAGGAATTTAGCGCTGCAAGAGCGCTTGAATGGGATTTACCGTCTTGGAAAATCTTTATGCAGAAATAACCACAGCTCCGCTCCGTCTGAGCAGTTTTTGTCGGTTTTGGCCTTTTCACCTCAACTTTGCTTTGAGTTAGAGTTTACTTAACCTCTAATCTGCAAAATAAATCAAACCAACTGCAGATTTTGTGTAAACGAAGGGCCCGGAGGAAGGGAGTGTTAAGGACTGATTTTTGCACATTTAGCAGAGATGTTAAACTAAATAATGGATTAGGCAGCCTAGGACATCAATGGAAATATTAGCACTGCACAAAGGATACGCGTGTGTGAGGGCCCGGAGAGACGGAGCAGCAATTAACACACTCGAATCTGGAGTTACGCAAGCAGCACGCAGGACTTTGATAGTTAGATAAACAAATACAAGTGCCCGCCCACTCAGGTGGACAGGAGACAGAGGAAGGACGTGTGGCAGGAAGCTGCAGCTGATAAGCTCCCAGGACGGAGCAACGGGGAGCGAGAGGGCAATTCAATGGCGATAGAAATGCAAGGCAACATGCAAATTGACAGACAGGACGTTTGTCAGGACATGGGCAAACACAAACAAAAGGCAGATAGACACCGGTGGAGCCGAGGAGAGTACGGATCGAAGGGGAACAGTCAACACATGAATTGCATTAGTTTCAGTGGCCACCTACAGACGGACAGACGGACAGACGGATAGACGAACGGCCGCACAGACGACTTGACATTTTACTTAGTTTTTAGGCGGTTCCCATGCAAATAGGGCATCCTCCGGGCATTGTGTGCGACGCTGACTGACGACGAACGATAAACAGTCAAATTGCTTCAATTTAACGCTTCATAGAGGGCAGAAAGCGTGGCTGGAATCCTTAGAGGGGCGCAGATCAACGCATTGATTATGCGGCGATTCGTCCTTCCCATTGTGGCCAGGTAGACCATAGCGCGTGCAGCATTGTTTCCCTGCATCCATTGTTGGCGATTGCAGTTTGATCCTTTGTAGAAGTCAAAAAGGGTTCGGATGGGTTCGCCACTCCTTTGTTTCCGGAGGTGAATGGGTTGTCAAAAATGGGCTTCCATTCCGGGGTTTGAGCCGCCGCCCTTACATTCCCATTTGTCTCGAGGTCCCTGCCTGACATTTGTAATTATGAAATGCGAACGAAGGGGAGCTAAGCTATTTAAGCGATTTGCTTTATTAAAACTCGAAAGCAAACAAATGTTTGCGAAATATCTTAGGCCCGCGCAGATGCAGCCGTTGCAAAATTTGTTAGTTTGCGTTGCAGATTCTCATTAGAGGCGGAAGGAAATACTATATATGTTTGAGTAAGTGATGTTTCAAAGAATCAAATCTTCTAAACTAGAAAAAGATATTTTTTTATTGTATTTTCATTAATTTGTTCTATATTATTTATAGCTAAACATAAGCATGAGCAATTTTTGATTTTAGAGTCTGGTTAAATTTAATTTGCGCATTAAATATTCTTAATTTTACATAAGTATCAAGTTTAACAAAGTGATTACCCCGAAGCATTGTTGTACTATCAATTTCTATTACACAAAGCCCGACATATGTATATGATAGTGGCCATAACTACCCCGCCACGTAAGAGGTATACAAATAAAAAGAAACATATGAAAATCAGCACAGGTCGCACACACATCGTTGAGCGTCTGACTCTCCTTCCGTCAGTTATCCTCGCACTAACGCTGAAAAATCTGTTACTTCGCTACCATTCGCAGCTCGGGGAAAAATTTCATTCATTTCATTTCGTTTCGTTTCGTTAGGTTTATCCCTTTTATGGCTTGCTTGGGGATTTTCATTACTACAATGACGTCGTCAGGATTCGCATTCGCAGTTTGGCCATTGTTGGCTCCGCAGCTACTTCCCGTTGTCCATGTTTATTTATAACTTGCAATTGTAATTAGGATTACTTTTTACTTATTTGCACAGTTGTTGGAGTGCCCGTGTAGAGGACAACGAGGACCAAGGACGAAAACGCGCCGCCGCCGGCATAAAAAGCATATTTCTTCATTTTTATGCCGCAGGCTTTGCCGAATACAGAATGGCGGGTATTAAAGTATTTGTCCAGACGGCTTAGTTGGGACGAGTCCTCGGCTCAGACGGTTGCACTCAGAGAAAAATAGAGTTTTATAGTTATAATTACTGGTTTAAAGGAAGCATGTTTTTCCTAAAATTATAAGAATATACTTATTTGCAATATATTAATATAAATATGGAATTTACCTCATTACCTCATTATATGAGAGTTTACAATATGTTTTCGTCAATGTAATTTGTAGTTAGCCTATTAAAAAATAGTTAGTATCCTTGCAGATTTGAAGGCTTCCTTGTTTCAAAGTTATCTAAATTTCAGAGAGATTTAAAAATAATTTAGTTAAGTATTTCTCACAGTGTAGATCTAGTTAATAGGATGCTTATGATGATACTTTGATAATGGCAGAAGTAGACCAGCTGATGTTGTGGATTTGAGGGAAGCAACTGAAGTGAAGCAGCCGGAATTGGAAAAGATGGAGTGAGTGATCCGAGGAGTTGGGATATGGAATCTGATTACCCTTAACCATCTGCACCCTTCCTATATCTATCCCGTTAAGATGTAGGTATGGAAAGCCTTGTCAAATGCGTAAAGCGTTTCTCAAAACAATAATAAGCCAAGGACAATTTCCCTTCTATTGTAATCAATTTTGTGGTTTTCCAAATTTGACTTTTCCATTCCCTGACTGCCTATTTTAGCCCACTCACTGCAGTGTCTCCAAGAAAGTGCCAATCACAGTCGTTAGTCAGTCTTTGCCAAGAAATGAAGGAGGAACCGACCGGGAGCGTAGGAAAAGTCATTTGTGCGATAAATAATTAGGTTCCATTCTCGGCAGGCCAGGCACGATTGTTCCTGACGGACGGCCCTGGGAGGGAAAAGCGCTAATCATGCGCTCAGCTATGAATTTATCACACACCACCGGCAGAGTTTCAATTACGTGGCAGATCCGCTGGGAAAACTGCACGAAATCCTAAAAAATGATGGCGAATAGTGCGTGGGTCGCTCAGTGCGTGCTCAAAAACCGATCAGAGTGATTAATGAAGGGGAGCGCGCAGGGCAACCCCTTAAAAAACGGAACTCCCCACGTGGCATTCTGGGAAATTAGTATGAGAAATTAACAAGTGCCAGCCATTGGTCTTGTCAGCTTAGCCGGGCAGCCGGCTAATGTGTGGAATTAATCCCTTCTCGGTGGGCTCGGGGACTCGGTTGAGTTACAGGATTACCCTTGCACCGAGCTCCGCGGGCCCACACGGAAGTGGCTGGAATGACCTCCCCCGAAAGGAGCGATTGTCGTTGTCGTCGTTGACATTCGCTTTTTTACAAGGTTGTTTTTCGGTTTTGGTTTTCAGTTGCCAAATGTTTATCCTCCTTCCGCTGCCCGCCCTCCCCCTGTTTGCTCTCCATTTGTTGTCATTTGCTGTTTTCCCGTGACGTCGCGTCGTCGCTGTTTGCCTGCAGTTGCATCGCTTCCACTTGGGTTTCCTCCACCATGGCCGCTCTCCTGCCGCGGACGGTTAGCAAAATTTGATTCAATCCATTATTTTTATTTCTGCTGCCCCCCGTCCGCTTCGCTTTGCCTCGACCCCCTTCCACCCGACGGATTGCCTTTTGCATTTAATCGCATATAAATAAATTTTTTTTTTTCTCCTCTCACATTCGCTTCCCATTTCCATTTGGATTTTCCCATTGTTTCCACGACGCCGTGTTTTATTTTTCCTGTTTGGTTCTTCGCGCGCCCCAGCCAAAACATCCCCGATTTCCCGTCCAGTCCCAGGTGTATTTGCTTGATATATTGCGCAGTTATTGCACGGAAAACTCCACCTCCTCCCCTGGTTTCATCCACCCTCCTCCAGGATCTGGGAATGGATCATGTGTGCAGCGTATGTTGAAATTTCATGCACTTTTGTTGTTGCTTTTAGTGGCAATTTGCGAAATGAATGTAATGCAATCTAGTGGGTTGCTCGATGGAACGCATGGGATCGAGTAGTTACGTGAAAGTCGAAAGGTGTTACAAATGGATGATCCGATAATTGAGGAGGATCCTTTAGGTGGCCCCTGAGGGCCAGCAAATTGCTGTTTTTCAATGCGGTAAGGCTGGGGGCTTAAGCACTGATTAATATAAAATAATAAATATATATATTATGAATAGTACCTCTTTAATGTCTGCCAAATTGGCTTTATTGTCTAAGTAGAGTATTTCACAGTCCATTCCTATTATATACAATTATCGAAGCTTAAAACGGTACTAAACCTGTCAATAATAAAAAGGCAAACATAAATAATTAGAAACTATAAATAGTTGAGGTATACTAATTAGAAAGAATTTTAATTTTATTTCTCCATCACTTTAAATAAGACTTGAACTTATTTTCTTTATTTTAAAATCGATTACAATTGTTATAATAATTAAATCATAAAGAGTTTTATATGTCTTGTTAAACGACATTCAAAGATTCTTGGAAATGAAAATAAGTAGGTTGCGGTGGGAGTTCATAGGAGTAAGCATTGCAGAATTTGTATATATTTCGATAATGTACCGAGATTAGACTCGGTATTCGATACCTTAATCGATATTTTAACGTTGCTATAAATATATGAAGTATCGGACATTATGAAAAGGTTACGAAAAATGTATTTTTAACTATTTTAAACGAAACAACATTTTTTCTATACCAATTTCGATATTTCACACTGTTCAATATTTTCGCTATGATATTGATCAAAATATTCTTGTCGGTCAATTTTATTGTGTATTTTCTGTCCATAAGCATCCCTTGTTAGCAGTGTTCTTTTTTAAATATAACATAAGTTATTTTAATGTCCCTTTCTTTTTTCAGATCATTAGCACACTATTACGTCCGATGCCTTATAATAATGAAGAATGAACCTGTCAGCTTCTCATTTACCTTAATATTTCCATTATGAAGCGCACTTATTGCCTGCGTCAGCTGCTGGCAATCAGTCGGGTTTGAGTGATCATTGGACTGCCGGACATATGTCGCCAAAATACAAAATAAACCCATGTTGTTTGTACAAACTTACGGGCTTGCCCTCGAGTTTCGCCAAAGCAAACACGAGACGAGAAGCCAATAAATTTTGGCAAAATTTCCAACACCCTCGGCGGAAAGGACGACTTGCAATCGAGATGGATAGATCGGCATTGGATGTGCTGCTCCTGCCGAGTTCCGTTTGATTTTGTGGCAACAATTAAGTTTCCACATGAACGGCCCTTAATGTGCCACTGATTTCCAACATCTGCTTTCATTTTTCGATTTCCCCGGCCCCATCACGACTGGAAGGGCAATGAAAAGGAAATGATACAGACGCCGCCGGTCGACTCGTCGCGTCTAAATTTGGAATCGAGGTGCCAGAAACCCTATTCCGATACGAATCTGCACTACGCATATCTTGCGCCCCTGGAGCACGTGTGTTCTCCACTGCCGCCCTAATGGCACTTGCCACTTGCTTCCCCCCCTTCGAGCTCCCAGCACCAGAGACGCGTCTTTACAGCGGCGTTAATTAGCCGCAGCCACTTGATGTCTGCCCGGCTAGGGATGCAAGATGCTGGGGTTAGCTGCAAATAGGGATCGTAAAAATTCCCCGCCTCAAATCGACTAAATAACAAGATGGAAATTAAAAAATGACATTGCTGCGGAAGTCCTTTACCTACGAAGGAGTCCATTTGCTACGGGAGTCAATAAATGAATCAGGATACATTAACGCAATGATCTTATATTTTAAATTTGTGTATCATCAAGAAACAGCCCGCTCATGAATCCTTGTGTATTCATTTCTAGATCTGTAAGTACTAAAAAGAAAACTAATACCCTGTACCGTTTTCACAGAATTTTTAAAGTGTATTTAAGTGTTCCCCCACACACTTCCTTGACCGATTTAAAGGGAGCTTAATAGAGGCAATTACCAGGGACTCTCTCTTAGCCCTCTAGAAAAACAAAGTGTCGAGGACTGGTCAGGACACTAGTCCATACAGCATGAAGCATGTCTGACACTTCCATTGCCAAAGTGTCGCAGTCGCTGGTCTGTGTAACAGCCGTCGGAGGCCGAGGGAGATGTCGCCGGCGACAAGTCGCCAAAACACTTTGGTTGCTCATTAAAATTCATCCACGCAGATTATTAACATTTGCATCTAATTTGCATTTGTAAGATACATTGCCGACAATTATGTGGCTGCGGCGAACATATCGGAGACCGACCGGAAGGCGGGCTCTGGGGTTAGAGGTCGAAGTCGCAGGGAGGCCCAGAGCTCGACTTATTTATGCATACGTTTTCCCTGGCAAAATGTCGCAAATTCCACTCCAGCAACTGCACACACACACATTAACTACACACTCGTCCTAGCAGTTGCATAAAGTTTGCCAAAGGGGCGGCAACGGGGGCGTAGGTTCAACGAGGTTAAGTGTAATTAAATTATGAAATTATTGCCATGTCTTAGGTTGCAGTTTATAATCAGGCAATCCAGCCATCTCAGCGCCCTCGCTACCCCCTCGATGGCTTTAACCCTGTCATTGTTTGGTCCGTAAACAGGAATTAGGCAAGATTTCAATTAGACGGCGCTAAGTGGACTCTTCTCGTCCAAGACCTTAATCAATGTCTGTGTGGCAGGACGCAGTGACAAGTCCGCAGGGGCGAGCGGAGCGCCACATCTTCTTGGAAAACTTCAGTTAACCACTTTTCCGGCCAATAGTTTCGATGTAGGTCTGATTCCCCCCGAGAGTCGGGCCCACACACACAAGACTGGTTGGGTTAGGCATTTAATAAACTGCATGAATTTTGCAGAAGTTTGCGGCAGGCACGTGGGAGGTGTGATAACGGAATTATGCACGACGCAATTAGCATGAGAGTTGGCAATATAAGTTGCGGTTCGGAAAAGTTGCGGTTATGCATATTGGATAACTGCCCCGAGATGGGGCATCGAAAACATCTTATTGAAATTAAAACGGGCTGCCCTGCCCACTCGGTGGGTTAAGTGCAAATATGTGTTTGTGTGATTAAGTTCCAGTCCATTAATCCTGGCCAAAGTCCCCCGAAGACGACTTCATAAACTCATTGGCACCTCCGCTGCCTGCCCCAGTCAGCTGCGAAATATGTCTTCAACCCATCTTCCGCCGAGTCAGTTCAATTTGCAAATTGTTGGCCCCCTCCGCTCGCTTAAAACTGTTTTAGAACCATTTATCTCCGAGCGGGCCTACACAAAGCCACCGTGGACCTCGGCCAGGCGAATTTAAACCCAAAACACGTAAGACCAGCGGCTGGCAAACCTGACCAACCAACCGACCGAGCGAGCGGGCGCTCTGGAGCCATAAAAAATTCATTTGACTTAAAAACTTTTCAGAGACAAGAAGTTACCAGGAAAAACACAAAAAAAAAAAAATGAACACGAGCCCAGGTAGGAGGGTTGCGGCAGAAATTGATATTAAGTCAGGTGGCGCGTGTACATTACACGCGCTGCACTCCGAAAGCGAAAGGGAAAGAAATATGAGAAGGAACTGAAGGTAGAGATGGACAAATGACCAAATTTTACTTCAAACGTAAACCGATCCTGGCCGTTTCGGTTATGGAAGACCCAAGCCAATGAGTCAGTTAATCGATCGGGCAAGTTAACATTAAATCCAAATTTGGTGACACGAGATTTATTTATAACATATAATTGAAAAGTATTTAAAGCTTTAGACTTAACATTTATTAAGACGAAAAGGATGTAATGCTTAGCACAAAAATATATAATTTTTAAAAGATTTATATATAGATTTATCTTTTATTATATATAAATAAAAATGAAATAAATATAAAATATGTAGCTTACCTAAAAAGTATATAGCATTATTTACACCGATTAAAACACCTTTTCCATGGTTACTTTTTCACTTATAAATATACTTATAAATAATACATTTTTGCAAGTATATCGTAAATTTGAAACATTGAAAAATATCGCATTCAACTTGATAGAATCCATATTATCGATTTTATCATCAAATATAGGACAGATGTATATTGATTTATTAGTCTTTTTTTATTGTATATATTTATTAAATAATTACATTTGTATTATTTGGAACTTATTCCTTATAATTTTCTGTAGGGATAGGTAAGCTATGTTTCTTCTTCGGCTTAGTCCGATATATCAAAAATAAGACCGATTTATTGCACATATGCCGCAATGATAAGGTATCGAAGTTTAAATTGATCTTCGGTTCAAGTATCGATGCAGCATATATATATAAATATTATCTGTTATTTCTCCCACCAACTACCTAACTCTTAACCCTCCCAATATGAATATATTGGTTAATATTTGTGAGATTTCCACGTTATGTTTTGCATCTCTAACAGCGGAAGTTCACAAAAGACAATACACATTTCCAGCTAAACTGACAGTTTTGAGTCACGTGCCTCCCGCGTACGCCATTTACAAATCAAATCAGGCAATTGAATTTGCTTAGACCGCCGAGGAGCGGGAAGTGCAGCGCGGAAATTGTGGTCGGTGGCTCCCATTGTCTCCGCTGGATGGAAAATGGATGGAATGGGCGGCGGAAGCGCTAGGAAAGTGGCAGCAGGCTGCCTAAAATTCAGCTCTTGGTCGGCGTTTTGTCAAAAGCGGCACGTGAACTATTAAAATCACTTAAATCCCATTCATGTCACGTTCCCGGGGTGAACCGAAAACTTAGAGCGATTGATATATGCGATGTCTGCGCGGATGTGGGATGAATGGACTGCCTTGCTCCGCTGACTGGCCGAAAGTTCGATGAAGTTGCCGGCTCCGTCGCAATTTGCATAAGTCGAATTTTTGCTGGAAACTTTCGGTGATGTTTGCTCTTTGGGTCAAGGTTGTGTGTTTGATTAAACGCACCCCAAATTACTTCCCATGATATATATTCAGCTTTTGACATTTGCAATGTTTTTTTTTTGGCAGAATGCTACATTAATTAACCCAAGGCGAATATCGACCCATTATTTTTAATGTATGTTGGAAAAAAGAACTCAGTTACTGTGAGTTTCTCGTTGATAGCCAAAGGTAAGTTGCCTCACTCTGATACCTTTATCGGGCATTTAAAATATTTATGAGAAAATGCTGGTTCACCGGGCAGGGAAGCGAAAACTTGATTAGAATATTTGAATACATTTTGACGCTTCACAAAATTCGCTTTGTGCGAGTCCTGTATTGTAAATTGTGCAAATCTGCATAAAGGCAAAAGCAAACAGCAAAACCAAAGTGAGGCATGAGCAATCCGCAATACATTGCACAAATGTTGTATATGTCGGTTGGTTTTGCTCGAAATAAATTTGATCACAGCTGATTATTTGCACAGCGAGGAGCATGAGTTGTTGACCCAATTCAGGCCAGAAGGCCAGCCGTGTTTGCGGCGAAGGACTCCGATAAATAAACGAACGCATTATTTTGATTAAGATGTCGATGCGACTGCTGGTTTTTTTTGATTAAATTTTAAATGATTTTTTTTTCCACTCGAAAGCAATTAAATGAAATATGTATTTCACGGATGCGGATGCACTTTGGGTCGCCTCCTTCGCGGCCCTTCCTCCTGCGCCCTGATTAATTACAGACGAATAAATTTCCAGTCTGCGGCGGCGTGTGGCGGGGATAAAAATACTGAGCACTCCGCTCGCGATCCATCTTTGTTGTCTCCAATTTTGATTATTAATTACGCTGACACTCTGGGCCTACGCTAATGAACACCGAAATAGAATTCGTCCCATAATTCGGCCCGAGTCTATATAGGAAATACTCTGCCGCCTTGCCGCCGCCTCGCCCTGTTCGTTCCTCCGGTAACTTTATTTTTCTTTCGGGTGCCCCCACACCCGAAACATGCACAATTTATGCAAATGATGCTGTATGCGGTTGCCTTGAGGGTTGGGGCCCAGATTCGGGGGCTGAGTTGGCTGAGAGCAAACATAACCTCGTTTTGCATCAGCCTTCTTGGCTAATATTGCACGTTAGATGGCGGCGCCCCGCCGCCACTGTTGTTGTCTTGCACACGTTGCATGAAAAATGATTATAAGTGGGTCACAGGATATGCAAATGTTTCTTTTTCACGCTCAGCTTAGTCCAGCACAGTTGCAGCTGTTGCCGCCACAGGGCGCTGCCAAGATGGATGGAGCCATGGGAGGAGGCGGCGGGGCGGTGTCCTGTTGAGTTATATGCACCGCTGACTGCTTGGCAAAAAGACATTTTGCTCTGTGCAAATGCAACGGAAAGTTGGCAAAGAAAATGGCGAAAGTTTTTACACTCTCTTGTATTTTATATCCGTGTTTCCAAGTGCGGGGGCGGAGGGGGCAGAGAGAGAGACAGAGAGCCAGTACCCTAAATCACACAGCTGCCACCCCGAGGCAGACAATGCCAGCGGCGACCGGGGCTCAAAGGCTCCTGAGCACTAATAGACAGCTGAAGTTTGTATACTTCGCAAGCCACAAACAAAGCAAGGCGATCCGGAGCCGAAAACATTTTACTTTCCAAAAGTATTTGAGAACGGGGAGAGAGAGCCTTAAAGTAGCCCCAGATTATAGAAAGGAGCTCAATCGATTTAAAGTTTAATGGAAAGAAATATTATCTACAGGATCCCCTAATCGTTGGCTTAAGCTTGCAACCTAAACTACCAGCTAGTAACTCATAATTGAAAGTATTCTTAAATACTTACTTCTGCCTTAATGCAATTTAATGCCAATAAATATAAATGTTTTGCCATCTTGTGCAAAATATGCGGTAGAATGCCCCACGGTTGTGACCTTCCCTGCAAAATACAACGGCAACCGTGACATATATGTTTGTGCATAGCAAAATCTAATCAGAGCGGCGCTTGTGTGCTCTAAACAGGATGAGGATGCGGACAAGGATGTGTTTGTTTTGTCCTGCTGATGCTCTCGGCCATTTGCTCTTTCCTCGTTTGCTTTCACTCGCCTGCCCCTCGACCTCGCATCGAGGGGACTGGGACCAGGACCGGGATGGGGGCTCGGGCTCGGACTCGGACCTGGGCTCCGGCTCCCATAGTGAAACTTTATTTCATTTCTGTCCTTCTAGCAGAAAGTTTAAAATGTGTCAGTGTATTTTGCAGTATTTTCGCCCCCGGAATTGCGGGGGATGCTCCTGGCATGGCAGTTCGTTAAGTTATATGTTTTGAACACTGAAATTGAAATGTCATTAGCATATTTCTGGGTCAGTTCGCGTGAGCATGGACTCATGTGAATGGAAATCAGTTCTTACTCCAGTGAGTACTACAACTGACCTTGGGGCTAAAGGAATAGTTGAAAGGTTAAGGCTATGCATTCCACATACTCGGAAACTCATAGTCCCGTATGCATTTAAACGAAAAATAAATGCACACATAATCTCTTAAGCTCTCAATGCTTTTTCAATAAGAAATCCTTTTGGATAAAAACATTTTACATCACAAAGTTGGCAGCTGCTTTGGCCAAACTTCACCACTCGACCACGGCACTCTGATGACCTATCCACAATCCACAACCCCAATCCCAACTCACCCACTTTTCTTACTACTTTTCTGCCTTTTTTTTTTGTTAGCTTTCCCTGCTCTTAGCAGAGCATTTTCCGACTTTCGTTTCGTCGTTTTTTTCCCTTTCTTGTGTTGCTTTTTTTGTTGCTTAGTTTGGCAAAAACACGCAGCGACCATTTTTCATATTTTAATTTATAAATTTATTATAAAGCCAACAGCACAGCAGAGAGAAAGAGAGTCAGAGTAAGCCAACTCCCTTCCTGGAAGCCTGTCCGGGTGGGCTTAATAGCCGGCTCTGAACTGAGGAGCTCGATGTTCTGCGGTTTAGACCTCGGCTACTTTGGCATTTATTTTAAATTATAGTTGGTAGTAATAACTAAAACGCAGAGCGCTGCTTAGCGGTGCGGAGGGTAACAGCTCTCGGTTGCCATGTACACAGAAATTATAGACATTTCGCTTTGAAACTAGTGCTTGGGCGAAGAGGGCGTGTCCCGGGCCATGGAAAGCGCATTTCTGATATGACATGAGTCGGGCTGAAAAAGTTTGGTTTCTAATTAAATTTACTGCAAAACGAATGTAAATTCAACAGCTCCCGCCTGTTCTGCATAATTATGGAAATTCCAGCTCAGGGCGGGGCCTCCTAGAGACTGAGCCAAGTGACAAGTGAGCACACATTTTTCGGTTGCACTAATTGAAAATTCCTGAACAGCCAAAGACTTTGAGCGCATAACTGGCAAGTTTGTCAAACACTCCGAGCAGCCCGGCCAGGCTTCCTTCGTTAAATTAAATTAATACCAATTGATCCTGCAGCTTATTTACCTTTTGCAAAAATATGAATTTACGTGTAATAAAGTGGAGGAGTAGGAGTGAGTTTCGTTCGGTTAATGAAATATGATTAGGGGAAAATGGGAAAGGGAACACCCAGCCACAAACCAAAAGCAATCATATGTCCATCAAGGAGAAACCTTTGTTTTTTGTTTTTATTTCTTTTTTTTTTTTTTTGGGTCCGCCGAAAATAGAGAACGGAACTGAGGCAAACCGTAATCGAGAAGCAAAGTGAAAATGAAGCCTTTACCGCGAAGACCCCCAACAAGCGAAACAAACAAAAATTACAATGCTTAATTATGAAAAGTGTTTTTCTCCCATTTTCTAGCCACGACTCGGGCTCGGTCTCGGGCCCGGGGGCGGGAGCCAGAGAGATGTGGCGCACATGGAAAACATGGGTTAATGAGCGAGAATTATAATGAAGTATTCTTCGGAGCGAACAACCCTTGCGGCTCCCTCTCCACGCATGTGGGTCAGTTGTTGGATGGGGTCGGATCCCAGGGGGGCTGTTCGAGGGGTGGTTCTAATGGGGCTAATCAAATATTTGACATTTACTTTGGTGGGGCAGCGTTTTCTTCATTAAAGTTGAAGTGTTGCCAGACTTTTGCAAACATTCCGTCACTCTGGGCTATTGAGGATAGAAGAACTCTTTTTTTTTTCGCACTGAAAATTAAGTTAAGCTATGTGATAAGTGAATATTGTACCTGAGGCCTAAGAAGTTAATTCCGTAATATTTCCATCAATCCAAATCTTTAATCTTTGTTAAATTTCAACTTTGACTGCATGAATTTGAATATAGGTATTTCTTATAGGTTTAATCATATAATATTATATATATTTTGAGATAGGGTGAAATCCTTAAAGTGGGACTTCGTTGCAGTGACGACAGGACGATGAATGGTCGGCAGACTGACCGGCAACGAAGCGAAGGACGCGACGCACCACAGAGCCGATAAATATTTATTTCCACGAGTGCGTGCGTATGGGTGCGAGTGTTCGTTAAGAATTTGCAGGGCAGACACACACGATTAAATGCGTATGAAAATGTGCACACGCCCCTCAGGACCACGCCCTCCGCCTTCGTCACGCACATGAATGCCATTAGTTTCGCTGTCTCGCTGGGTGGGTACGGGAGGGAAGGGTTTTAAGCGGCAGATAATCGAATGAATTAAGGGTATGCGCCAAATGAAATATAGATTTATTCATGTTGATAAATCGGCGCAGGACTGGTGTTCCTCGGGAAGGACATTCGTCATCGCGGCCAACCGGCAGATAAACAAAACCAGAACGTTTAATTATATATTACTTATTTATTTTTATACTAAGAGTTGTACCTTATAACTATCGCAATAGGAGCAATAAATTATTCATCTATAGGGGCTGTCCATCACCCAGGTGGGAGTGATTATGTTTCATTACTTGGATAGAGAACAATAATTACGCCATCATTTTATAACAAAATATATTTAACAAAGAATTGTTTATTTTAATATTTTTTAGATATTGTACAGAACGTGTGCTTTGAATTTTCTAAATTCTAAATTCATTTAAATATTTCCGAAAAATTGGGTTGCAAAGCAAATAACGTCAAAGATGATCTCAGCGTATAGAATTTAATTTAATTTTAATTTTAGTCATTTATTGTTTCCTTCTATTACACGCTACAGCTTATGCTTATTGCAGAAGTCACAATTATTTATTAAAGTTTATAAAATTGATTCCTATAATATGATAATATGATATAAAAGCTATAATTATATTGTATTATTACATTTTAAGTTGTAAAGTTTTAAAGTTTAACATTTTAAGTTCATTTAAGCTTACTTACCTTGTTAGGATTAATCAACAGATTAAAATACAAATTTTGCTATGTCTAGTTGTTTGTTAAAATTGTTTTGTCTGATTACGTAACTAATGAAGTGGGCGTGCTTGAATATTACACTATTGATTATATCGGGAGAGGTAGTCATAAAAACCTGATTACGTATTATATGAATAGCCCCTAAATGGTAAATTAAAACTTAAAAATGTTAATTGTTTGTAAGTTAATTATTTGGGGAAATTGCTTTCCATTGCAAACTTACTTAAATTAAGTTTTGTAAGCAAAAATCTTTATTTCTAATCTATGTTGTCAACAAAAAACAGGAATTGTCATTATTTTATTTTATTATCAGGGCTACAATACACATAGAAAAAATCTTGGGTCACAAACAAATTATCATAAAGATTTTAAACTTATAAATCAGAGCTTCCCCCCACAGTACTGACTATTGTGCTCTAATCAGTATCTGAGCTGTTATATTATTATTATAAAATTTATGTTATTGTTATTATTTTTCAATCACAAGTTCAACGCTAGCCAAGAATTTGATAATTTTAATGCTATATCTTTTAATATATACGATATTATATTCAATATAGAGAAAGAAATTGCCAAGACAAATGTTAACCGTTTACCTTATTATCTGATTATGAAATTATATTATTATAATAGGATGCATGCCCTAGAAAATTTCTTTTTGGTATTGCAATAGTAATTTTTATAGTTTTAACTCTTATGGAATTAATAAAATATACCGTCCTGTTGAACAGGATTTTTTTTTCCATGTGTGGACTTTATCTCTTTCGACAGCGCAGATTAACAGAACGTTTAGTGTGATAAGGAACCTGCTATCAGTAAGTGTTTGCTGAAAGGTTATATGAAATAAACGAAACCGGTTGCGAAATGGGCTATCGCAGTCTAACACAACATACTTATGGTGGCAAACTGTTGAATCATTCAAACTCAGCGTCTACTGAAATCGAATATAAAGTGCTGCCCGCCCGCATTATTCAGCATTCCGCAGTAAACAAACGGTCACAATGGTCCCGACTCGGGTTTTATTTCTGGCTGTAGCCATCGTCGCGCTTATCGGTGGCACCCAAAGCTCAAACATTCTCGGACTCTTCCCCAGTCTGAGCCCTTCGCATTTGATCATCCAAATGTCTGCGGCCAAGGTGCTAGCGGAGAAGGGGCACAATGTCACGGTGGTCACGGTCCTGAAGCCAGTGGTTACCCACAAGAGCATAAACGTGATAACAGTGGCCCCCACCAAGGAAGAAGCGCAAAAAATGAGTGACACCATTAAGGAGATGTCCAGTACGGACAACAGCAACATGATTTTATCCATGCTCCGTTTGTCGGGACAAATGGAGTTCATGTTCGAGCAGATGGCAGGGGCTCTACAGCACGATCGGGTGCGGGATCTTTACCTTAACAAGGACAATAAGTTCGACCTGGTTCTCTCGGGCTACTTTATGAACGACTTCCAGCTTGGATTCGCCAAGAAGGTGAATGCTCCTGTCATTGTCGTAGCCACAATGCCGCCTAATCAGATGTTAAACCCACTGATCGGAAATCCTCTGGAGGTCTCCTACGTGCCCACCATGGATGATTCGATAGAGAAAGGAAAGGGCATGTCCTTCCGTCAGCGTTTGGTCACCCTCGTCACCAGCCTCTCGTTCAGACTATTTTCATACCTTACTGATAGACGTAATGAGAAGTACTACAAGTAAGTGAACCTATGGACCTGCAAATCGCATGTTCTTCAAATTATCCCCAATATTTTTTCATAGGAAGGTCTTTGGCGATGACCCCAATATGCCAGAGTTATCGGAAATGCTTAAGAACACTTCCCTGATCTTCTTTGCCTCACACGCCCTCAGTGAGGGACCGATCCGACCAAACGTTCCGGCAGCCATCGAGATTGGAGGCATCCAGATCAAGGACAAGCCAGATCCACTTCCGCAGAATATGGCAGATTTTCTAGGCAATGCCACGGACGGAGCCATTCTTCTCAGTCTGGGCTCCAATATGAAGGGCAGCTATATCAAACCTGACACGGTCAACAAGATGTTCAACGTCCTCTCGAAACTGAAGCAGAGGGTTATCTGGAAATGGGAAGACCTGGAGAAGACACCGGGAAAGTCGGACAACATTCTGTACTCCAAGTGGCTGCCGCAGGACGACATCCTTGCCCACCCAAAGATCAAACTGTTCATCAATCATGCCGGAAAGGGAGGCCTTACAGAGTCCCAATACCACGGTAAGCCGATGCTCTCGTTGCCCGTGTTTGCAGACCAGCCCGGAAATGCGGATGGCATGGTCAAGAAGGGCTTCGGTCTTACCCAGAGTCTCCTTACCCTGGAGGAGGAGCCCTTTCTCGAAGGCATTCAGGAGGTTTTGACGAACCCGAAGTACGCGCAGAAGGTGTCCACCTTCTCCTCCCTCTACCGCGATCGTCCCATGTCTTCCAGGGAGTTGGTCGCTTACTGGTCGGAGTACGTTATTCGCCACCATGGAGCTGCTCACCTGCAGAGTCCCTTGGTCCACATGAACTTCATAGCCGCTAACAACTTGGACATATATGCCTTGTTCGCTGTTTTTCTAGTTCTTGGAATACTACTTTTCAAAGCGGTGGTTAAATGTATTTACAGAAGGTTTGCATCAAAGTCCAAAAAAGCCAGTAAGCAAAAGTTCCATTGAAAGTTCCTCTAAGGTCATATTGATATAAACATATACATACCTGTTTTTGGAAAATACTCGTTTAAGATTAAATAAAAATTATTTATTAAACCATGCAACATTTTTTATTATTATTATTATTTTTTTTATTTTAATAAAACAATGAAGGATAAAGAAAGCTTGCTATAAATGCTTACTACAAAGTTGACATAAATTCATAAATTTGAATAAGCTGATTTTGAGAAGAACAATTGTCAAAACAAAGTCTCCTTAAGTAGGCACAAAACAATTTAGAACGCTTGTCATTCTTATTTCGGACTATTCTACAATGAGCCAAAAAGGTTTTAGTGTACAAATTTTAGCCGTGTGAATTGTCTGTCTTTACTGAGCCCCTAGATTGCTAGATACTAGCAATCAATGCTTTTTGTAGATAGTAGGTCTTATCTCTGCTTATAGCTTAACAATCTGGTTATCTCTTAAAGACGGCGCAATCAGACTCCGACAACGCGCACAAAGCTAGTAATTACATAAGTGATCTGCGAACAATCTATAAAAATGTTTCCCTCAAGCTTAAGAACTTTTCGGTTTAACACGTATAACCTAGCTATATTCCTGATTTTCAGAATAAAGTTTTCTAAAATTTTTATGATAATCATGAAAGATAATAAACAGTAGCGTATATGCTACTGTAACATCTAAACTGGCAGCACGCACCAAAGGGTTTTTTCTTAACAAGGTTCCTAGCTACATTTTATTTTATTTGGGTGTATCCCAATATGTTCTTTTGGGTCATATATAAAAACATCTTATATAAACCTCTTATAAGTACACCACCAAATAATGTTACCTTTTATTTAAAGGAAGTCCAATTAGTTGATCAAAATTAAATCTTCACATTTGACAAAAATAAGAATACTTATGGGTATAGTATTTTTAAAGCTGTCGAGGCTGCTGTGTGCATGCTATTGTCTACATATATAAAAGGAATCTGTTAAATCTAAGTCAGTCAATAATCTGTAGGTATTATCGAGAATCAATATATTCCTAGAACCAAAATAAATTCAATGCTAAGTGCGATATGGGACGTGCGAACGGGACCGCAATATATGAATTTTGTTGTGAAATAGGTTATCGCAACCTAGCACAACAAACTCAAACTGCTGAGTCACACGAAGTCAATACCAATTAGTTCTGTGTTGGCCACACGCATACTTTAAAGCGATAAACTTTAATTTGTATGAGAAAGACCGAGCTGTCTTTGCCGATGGCATACAAACGTTTATACTATCGGTGTGAGCAGAGCCCGGGCAGCGAAGCCTTCCACTGAATTAGGTATAAAGCGCTACCAGACAGTAGGTCTTGGCATTCTGAAGAAAGTACACGGTCAAAATGGTTTTGAATCGGTTTTTTTTCCTGGCTGTAGCCATTGTCGCTCTTATCGGTGGCTCTCAAAGTGCAAACATTCTGGGACTGTTCCCAAGCATTAGTCCCTCACATTTGATCATCCAAATGTCTGCGGCTAAGGTTCTGGCAGACAGAGGCCACAATCTGACTGTGGTCACCATTTTAGAGCAAGTGGTAACTCACAAGAATATAAACGTAATTACCATCCCACTCAGCACAGAAGATACCCAGCATATAAGTGACAGCATGAAGGAAATGTCGAATAATGAAAACAGCCACTTTGTAGTTTCTCTGTTCCGCATGTCGGGAATTATGGACTTCATGTTTAGCAAGGTTGCAGAGACTCTACGGCACGATCGCGTGAGGGATCTTTATCTCAACAAGGACAATAAGTTCGACCTGGTTCTGTCGGGCTACATGATAAACGACTTTCAGCTTGGATTCGCCAGGAAGGTGAATGCTCCTGTCATAGTCGTGGCCACATTTCCGCCTAATCAGATGTTGAACCCACTGATCGGCAATCCTCTGGAGGTCTCCTACGTACCCTCCATGACTGACTCTATAGAGAAAGGTGTCGGAATGACCTTCCGTCAGCGTTCGGTTAGCTTCATCACCAGCTTGTTCCTCGGACTATATATGCGCCTATCTGATAGGCGTAATGAGAAATTTTACAAGTATGCCAAATAATAGATGTGTAGGAAAGTTTCCCATATAATAATCCCTATTTTATTCATGTAGTGAGCTCTTTGGAGACGACCCCAATATGCCGGAGTTCTCGGAAATGCTTAAGAACACTTCCCTGATCTTCTTTGCCTCTCACGCGCTCAGTGAGGGACCGATCCGACCAAACGTTCCGGCAGCTATCGAGATTGGAGGCATCCAGATCAAGGACAAGCCAGATCCACTTCCGCAGAATATGGCAGATTTTCTGGGCAATGCCACGGACGGAGCCATTCTTCTCAGTCTGGGCTCCAATGTGAAGGGCAGCTATATCAAACCTGACACGGTCAACAAGATGTTCAACGTCCTCTCGAAACTGAAGCAGAGGGTTATCTGGAAATGGGAAGACCTGGAGAAGACACCTGGAAAGTCGGACAACATTCTGTACTCCAAGTGGCTGCCGCAGGACGACATCCTTGCCCACCCGAAGATCAAACTGTTCATCAATCATGCCGGAAAGGGGGGCATTACAGAGGCCCAATACCACGGCAAGCCGATGCTCTCATTGCCCGTATTTGGAGACCAGCCCGGAAATGCGGACGACATGGTCAAGAAGGGCTTCGGTCTTACCCAGAGTCTCCTTACCCTGGAGGAGCAGCCCTTTCTCGAAGGCATTCAGGAGGTTTTGACGAACCCGAAGTACGCGCAGAAGGTGTCCACCTTCTCCTCCCTCTACCGCGATCGTCCCATGTCTTCCAGGGAGTTGGTTGTCTACTGGTCGGAGTACGTTATTCGCCACCATGGAGCTGCTCACCTGCAGAGTCCCTTGGTCCACATGAACTTCATAGCCGCTAACAACTTGGACATATATGCCTTGTTCGCTGTTTTACTAGTTCTTGGCCTACTACTTTTCAAAGCGGTGGTTAAATGTATTTACAGAAGGTTTGCATCAAAGTCCAAGGAGGCCAGAAAGGAGAAGACCCACTGAAGGTTCCCTAGAATGAATGAACCTGTTGGAAAATCAATGTTATAAAATACTCCTTGAAGGCATGAGAGAAGTAAAGAACAAATATATATTTTATTCAAGAAATGTTTCATTCGGTAAGAAAGCGTGCTCGGTAACCCAGAAAAATTATTATTTTTAAAGCTATGGCTAATCTTATTTGTCTATGAATGAACAATAAAAATAGTTTGCGCCAACATGGTGACTCTTCTGTTTGGCAGATAAGCGTGGGAATTATTTCGAGCAGACTGTTTTTGTATTTCGTTTGTATAGGTATGGTAAGTGTCTCAAGCAAATGCCTGATAACCCTTATCAAAAGAATTCGTTGGCTACGTTTGAATAGTCTTCCATAGCTTATACATTGTACAGCATTTAATAGTAAAGAAATTGTAGACTGATATTGTAGTCCCACCGGTTACACCCGTTGACTGGCTGATAACCTCAACGAAAGCTCGTTGATAGTCTTATCACCTTCGAAAAAAGAACGAGTATTGCTGGCTAGACCAAATTAAATAGTTTACTTCCAGAAGCCAGCGCGATCAGATGGCCGCTAAAACGATCTGTCTTTCCCTCCTGTTTCTGGCTGTGGTAGCTGGAGCCCACGGATCGAATATCCTTGGGCTTTTCGCCAGTCTAAGTCCGTCCCACTTGGTTATCCAGATGTCGATGGCTCGGATTCTGGCCGAGAGAGGCCATAACGTAACAGTGGTGACCGTCTTGAAGCCACCACTAATGCACAAGAACATTAACCACATCCTTGTGCCACTCGAAGAAGAGGACCTGCAAGCGTTCAATTCCGTTGTAGCCAGCTTGACCAAGACGGACAATAGCAACGCATACCTAACCATGTTTCTGTCGGCGAAAAAAATGAGCAATGCGTTTTCCAAGATGGGAGTGGTGATGAAGCACCAGATGGTCAGAAATCTGTATGAGCATCCAGACAACAGATTCGACCTGGTCATCGTGGGATACTTTATGAACAGCTTCCAGCTGGCCCTGGCCCACAAGCTGAAGGTGCCTCTGGTAGTGGCCGTCTCCAATCCCCCGACATTCATCGGGGATTTAATTGGCAATCCCTGGGAGGTCTCCTATGTGCCGGCGATGCACTCAGCTAAGGACGTTCCCAAAAGCCTTGGAAAGCGCGTTCTTAATATGCTTGGAAACTGGGGGCAGCGACTGTTCATGGCCATAAATGAGTATGGAAACGCCAGGACATACAGGTAAAAGAAATATTGGCTAATCAAATTGGTGCGCTAATTTTACGATTATTTTATAGAGAGATCTACGGAGATGATCCTACTCTACCGGCCTATGGTGACCTGAGCAAGAATATTTCCCTTATATTCTTCTCTTCCCATGGGATCAGCGAGGGACCTATCAGGCCAAACGTTCCGGCGGTGATCGAGGTGGGCGGCATACAGGTGAAGGATCGTCCGGATCCTCTTCCCGCAAACATGGCGGAGTTCCTGAGCGACGCCCCACATGGAGCTATTCTCTTTAGTCTCGGCTCGAATTTAAAAAAGGATCACTTTCTCCCCGAAACACTGCTGAAGATGTTCAATGTCGTATCGAAGCTGAAGCAGAAAGTAATCTGGAAGTGGGACGATTTGGATAGCGTTCCGGGAACCTCCGAAAATATTCTCTACTCCAAGTGGCTGCCCCAGGACGACATTCTGGCCCACCCGAATATCAGGCTCTTCATCACCCATGCGGGCAAGGGCGGAGTGACCGAGGCCCAGTACCACGGTGTACCGATGCTGGCACTTCCCGTTTTCGGGGATCAGCCCTCCAATGCAGATGCCATGGTGGAGCAGGGCTTCGGTCTGACACAAAGTCTGCTCACCCTGGAGGAGGAGTCCTTCCAGAACGGCATTATTGAGGTCCTTGAGAATCCGAAGTATGCGAACGCGGTCAGGTCCTTCTCGACTCTCTACCGTGATCGGCCAATGAGCGCCCGCGAAACTCTAATATACTGGGTAGAATACGTGATCCGTCACCATGGAGCCGCCCACCTGCAGAGTCCGGTTGTTCACATGAGCTACATAGCCGCAAATAACTTGGATATCTATGCCTTAATAGTTGTAGTGTTTGCTTTTATTTTCTTTACTTTAAAACTACTCTTCCGTCTTCTGATTAAAAAGCTCAGAGCTAAAAAGTCAAAGAGTAAGACGAAGTCAAAGAAGCAATGAATTAATAAATAAATTTGATTAACTTATGTCTATACACCAAGACATTCTTCTATTACTAAAGCAGAGGTGTCTTTTCTTAAATCTGCCAGCATAGGGATTTGTGTGAACGCCTAGCATAGGTAAGATTTATGATCACACGGCGCTATACACAAATAATTTTGCACTTGTCATCATTACATTTTTGGTAGCGTTTATCTTATCTTCAAGTTTTCCTCCTCTCTATAACTTTTTAGTAGCATTGACGGGTGTAGTAAGATTTAATGATGATTCATTATATTTGAAAAGCAGCGAATGAGGGATTCCGAATCCATAAAATACATAAATTCTTAATCAGCATTATTAATCAGCATTAAAATATATATATATTAATTTATATATTGTATGCAGTACTTGAATATGTCAAAATATGTATAAGCACTGCTCTAAGTTAGATTTGAGCACCACTGTATTAAGGTATGGAAGTCAGGTATATCCTTGATTTTTGCCAAAACAAAACGAATTGGTGAAGTGAAGTAAACATTAAAAACCCGCAATGCAATCGATCTTATTGTTCAAAAGTTGTGCCATTTTGTATTTATATATCTTTATTTACTTCGGCGGTATGCTCGGCCACCTATGCCGCCGCCACCATTCCCATTGGCTGGGTAAACTTTCCAGCCCACATAGTTGCCAACTTTATTACAAAAATTCGCAGCATACATTTGCGCACCGCCGTCTCATTGTAGTCTACGTTTTCACTCCAATGCCAATTTGCAATGTACTGGAAATTCTTCAAAGTTGGCTCTGCCCCCGTAGTGGGGGCGGATCTGAACAACATTTTGCAATAAGCAAATTTCAATTGAAATAGCAAACGTAAAAGGCATGCGGCGAACTACCAGCTCCACTTCGCTGCAGAGCTCCACATAACGTGGTCGACGAGCGCCGAACAACAAAAAAGTATTTCAGAAATCTCGGCATTGTTTTCGGTTTTCCCATTCGCGTTGGAGAGTGGCGGAGGTGTATATGGAAATGCCAATTGGGGAAAACAGCGGCGATGAGCCAAGTGGAAGCTACGAGTTAGCAGGGAAAGTATTCGCTCAAAGTCGCGGCAGGTCTTAACTAATTAATATTGTTTTCTAGATTCGCACCGGGGGCAACTGTGAGAATCTAAGGAATTTAATTTAGTCGGGAACGAGAGGAGAGAACTATTTCATGCTCTGAAAGTATTTAGTTAGAGAGTGTAAAAAGTAAGCGGAAAGCTGTATTCGACAGACTTTGATAGTCAATATATATCTAACCAAATTTCATTAATAAACTTTCTGGAATATTATCTTAGTTGCAATGAAAATGATTATCAATTTAATTATCTTACTTTTTTTAGAGCCCGTATTTCTTCAAATTTTCAAGTGCTCAAGCATTAAGCAAGTATAATATCTGAAATATTATTAGGAATTATCTTGGTACGCCTATCAAGATGGTGGCAAAAGTTCAGTGCCGATGGCCCTCTAACTATTTCAAATTAATAAATTTGTTCGAAAAAGGAAGACCACAGAATGATCAGATTATGCCTAGCGTTATAACAATAAATTCAGAGCATCAACTGAGTATTTTGAAGCATAACAATCTGAAGTAAAAAATTAAAATATCATGCAAGGGTATCAAAAATAACGGAAGTAAAGCAATACCCTTTTCAGGCAATAGTAAATGAATACAAGACTATTTTGTTTGATGTATTTTTGAATAAAAAGATAATATGATGAGAAGGGTCTCCCATTCAATTTTAAATTTCAAAAAGAAGCACATCTCATACAAAAGCTGGGCAACTACCTAAAGGCTCTTTAAATTCTTTATTCCCGCAGCCTTAATTTACTTTGTCAAATATTTATCTACTCTTAGCCATTTAATTGCATAATGTACCACTTCAGTGGCACCTCAGGCATAAACAATCCGTGAATTCAATCTAATTTCAGCCCCGAAACCAGTTCTAACCCTCGGCTTGGACAGAAGGTTCTCACTGATGTTGGCAGTTTGTTTAATTAAATTTGGAATAACAAAAGACGAGGGAAAAACGTATCTGCCGATCTGCGCCGATCCTCTGTAAACAGTTTCCCGGAATACCTTTTCAAGTGGCTGACATAAAAAAAAACACACACAAAAAACTGTGAAACTGCGCCTCGAAGGGCAGGGGAACATTGTCGTATGAAATCATTCTACGCAGCAGTCAAGGCATAATTCATAAGGCCGCAGGGGATTTGAAAAACGCAGGACTCGGTGATTCCTGTTTCCTGATCGAAGCCCTAACCTACCCCGTAACCCACTGCCAACGCGGAGCAGAGTGGAGTGCCGTGAAACCGATATGTCTCAATCAGAAGGTTTTTCTGGCCCGAGCTCCGTGCAATTTGCACCCCGCACGTGGCCAAGTGCAATTGCAATTACTTCCAGAGTTCGAAATTTAACGATGGGAACACGCAAATTGCTCGGTCTACAAACCCTTGGCCAAAATTTAATTTCAATGAAGCTCATCAGAGTCGGCTTGCCTGCGTGGGAAAGTGAACGGTTGCGGTTTGTTTCTCCAACTTTCGCTGATCTTCCGGCGGAGTTTGCCAGGGCGTGGCCGGAATCGCAGTTTTTCGGCGGCTCTCCGCTTTAAATTGCCTTCGAACGCTGCGGCATTGTGGTAAATTATGGAGACAAACGCAACGAGACGAGTTTCGAGTTCCTCGTCCATGCCGCGCTTTTGTGTGCAAGAATATTTCAATTTTGCATTGCTTTGTTGGCAATGACCACTTCGCATTGCATTTCATTTGTTTTTCCATCGGCGGGGAGAGTTATTTCGATGGTCTGGGAGGGCTTGTAGGTAATTCAAATTTGTTGCTGCGTAAATTGAAATGCTCGGAAAGCGCATAAACATTCCAATCAATTTGTTGGCAAATGAATTATGCATTGAAAATTGCATCGCTTGGTTTTGCGGCCTGCATGCGGGTGCAGGGAACTATTGACGAAATCGGCAAATATGTTTAAAGTTAAAGCTCAACTATGCAGGGTCGATATGCTAAATTGTTACATTAGGGAGAGATTAGTTTGCATTTTAAGTGCAATGCGATCCATGCCAAGTATTTTGAAGGGGCTAGAAATACGAGCTTGACTTGAAGAATTTTGTTAGTTCTTTATGAGCTGGTAAATTACGAATGTCCTGGGACATTCTCTATGTTTATTTTTAAGATATAAATATTTGAGTTTAACTGATAAAATATACTATATACTCGAACCAATTTGAGTTATTTCATTAATGAATATACATTTTCGCTTAAAGGTTTTATAGGTTTGGCTCCTTGTAAATGTTATTTTTAAGACAAAATCTACCTAAAAAGTAATTGAAAGTATATCGAACTTTAGGCAATAATTTAAGCGAAAAATAAATAGCGAATGCGTTATTTTCTAATGATTTCAAATGTCTATAAAGTGTATTAACAAGAATGGAAGTTTGATGTAAGTATATATATTGAAATTGCAATAGAAATAAGATTATTCTGAAAGTTTTAACCCGATAGCCTAAAAACTGAGGGACTTGTTTAAGTAATAACGGACTCCTGACAGACGGACATGGCTAGATCAACTCTTGTGGTGATGATCATCAAGATATATATACTGTATTGGGTCGATATCGGTCCCTTCACTGCATTGGAAGCTACTAGTGAAAATTTGTCAGAACCGTCTGAGTTGTTGATGAAAAAGTGAAACCCTTTTATTGACTTTTTCAAGAGACCCCGTCTTTGATTTACTAAGAGCCTTATAAGTTAAATCCATTAACCACGTACAGTTGTTATGGAACTAAATAGACTTCACTAAGCTTTGTTGTGACAAGATTTTCCCGACGTTTTGCATAATTAAATAATACACATTTTATATTATTTGTCCGACACTTGCGCCTATGTTTTTACAAAAACTGCAGCACTTCGAAATGCCCCGCAACAAAACAACCGTATAAACACAGGGCGAAAACCAGGCAATCTGCACTCCCTGGTGGTCAAATAAAATCAATAATCCTTAAAAATACAATATTTTACGTATAAATACCTTTTTTAATACGCAGCACGCCACTGAAAACGGCGGAAAATACGTTTTTTCGATTAAAAAAACGAGCATAAAAACGCGCCGGGGATTTGCTGAATGCGTTTTTTGTCGCCCGGCCAACGGCGACAACCAATTTGTAATCAAAGTAATTTTAATGCAAATTTTATATGTTACTGCACGTAGTTGCAGTGCACTCGGCCGCCGGAGGCGTAGGAAGGGCCATGCCGGCCACCAACTGAGCCCGGCCAATAACATAAAAGCCGTATATAAGTACAAAAGTGACCGGCACTGGAAAAGTCTGAAAAGGGTCGCGAAAAACTGGCGCTTAACTGTGGACGTGGACCCCGGCAGTCAGGCATCCAGCCTCGCAGCTCCCCGGTCCCAGTGCAGAGTTTCCCGTTTGCACTTCTACAGAACGGTTTGTTTATTCAAATGATTTTATGACTTTTCCGAAAAACCAAATGGTGACAACTTGTGGCCCTAAAAGTTGAACATTTTGTGGCCAAATAAAGTGAAAAATTAAAATAAAAAATAGATCGTGAGGTTGGAATCCAAAAAGAGATTCAAATAGACGTGGAAAAGGCGTTGACTACGAATTGCGAGTACTCTACTTAACTATTAAAGCATTGGGTTAACTTGTCATTTGTTTTGTTTTGTTTTGGTTATATTCAGTATATTACCCGTCCAGCTTATATATTGTTGTTATATATTTTATATATGTACTAGAAGTCCAGGATTTTGGTAACTATATAAGCTAGAGCTACTCTTGCAATCTGTTAAATAAACGCAGAGTACATGGAATACAAATTAATATTTTCCAGTCTTGAAGTGGCAGAATCAAATATAATATTCCATAAAAAGTAGGGGAATCTGTAATTCAGAAAATGAAACTGTTACTTGTTAATACTTATGTTTTTACGATGTACTACCTCTAGTTTTGTTTATACCTTGCTTTATTATTAAAATAAACAACAATAAACAACTCAAACCTAAAACTTTGGCAAAAGATATATTATTTGGCTGTAATTCTGTCAGAGATACAATCGATAGACAAAGATCCCCCAAAGTCAAGCGTGTTTCAATGTCCAAATTATCTAACTTTACCTGGCAACATCCGCACCTGTTGTCCCATCCTATCGTGTGGGTCCATTATGGGAACTACGAGGATAAAAAGAAACACGACTTGGGCCGTAATAGTCAGTGAGACAAATTTTCAGTTCCTTGCGTCGCATAAATTTAACCATTGTGAAAAAGGTTCACATTAGGCATCATTAGGCGGGCGAGAATTGCGGTCGAGGTGCGGTTGCCACCGCTACCGAATGGAAAAGTCGAGTGCCACAATGTGTGGCTGCCGCAGCAGCGAAGGCTATCAGCGGCCAGGGCCCGCACACAGTCTCGGGCACATGTGTGCGACTGGAGTGGCTAAGACAAAACGGAGACCCCGGCCTAAAGGACTTGATCCCCGATTCAGGTAGCTGGCCGTGGCTTCTTTTCCTGGGAAATTGCCCGAAAGTAATTATGTAATTGACTTCCAAGCAGGGGCGGCGGCGAGAGGAAGATGGCTGTGAAGGTCGCCTTGGGGCGCCATCATCAGACAGTCCTATATTGTCGGACTGTCATTTTTCAAAGGCATTGTCCTTTTTATGTGTTTTTTGTACCTTCTCTTTTTTTATTACTTTTCTGACTTTGTTCTTTCGACCTGGCTGGCGTCAATTGTCAGTTTCCGCTGTCATTTGTTATTTTCTGCGGCCACGCAGCTTTCTCCCCAGGCTCCTCTCGGCATATGTCGCAGATTATGACATTTTGGCGGCCTTTCTTTCACATTTTCCGCATTTTCCCAGAACCCAACGGCCAGTGGCAGGAGCTATAAATTTGATGTGAATGCATTAGCAATTATTTAATGGTTCATTGCCTTGGACTTTGGCTGGATGCTTTCAGATGAAAGTGACGTGTGGGACGTTCAGGGAATGTCAAATTTCCAAGAATAGGGCAATATTTGTCATTCAGAAGGTTTCATATTGTTCGGACTGAAGGACCCTTAACCAAAGACTAAGTTTTATATTGGACTTGTCTCTGGTTTACATAGAAAAATTCATCAATAATCGTTGACGAAAATAAAAACAAATCTTATCTGAAACGCATTGCAAATACTTTTGCTTTGAGAACACTACGAAGCAACGAATGAACTAAGATTGACTGCCTTAAGACTATATCTTATTTCATCACAATTAACCCATAATTACAAGGGTTAGACCAAAAACTATCATATCTCAGCGTAATTTGTAATCAGGCATTCGACTTTGCCAGGGCTGTCGACATTTAATACGTTCTCGGTAAGCCGATACTTTTCGAGGCTGTAGGCCTTTGGCTACAAACAAATTTAAATCGATTTAAAATCCATTTCAGTTGCATTCGCTCACAAAATTTGACATTTGTGTTCTGCGCCCGAAAAGGGGGACAAATGTCACAAGATGACACTGGCAACTACAACCCCATCAAGGCCCTGATGCTTGTTGGTGTCGCTATTTAAATTGTTATTAAATTATGCACTAAGCTGTCAACTGACATGGGTGCAACTGTGGCTCAGCTCACCTTACCAATCGTTCCTCCTCGGAATTCTTGTAAATTCCCCAAAAACTCACGCCGCACAAACCCGATCCGCTGTCGGTTTAGTGGAAAAATCCGGTTGACATTTGATGGCAACCAAATTGACATAGAAAATTGTTCATTTGTTGTTTGGCTTTAAAGCGTTTTCGTGGGATTTTTTTTGACAGTTTCTCTAATTGCTTGCCAAGCGATTTCCGTCCGTCAAAGTGGACGGTGTGGGCGGAGCGGAGCGGGTTGCACTGCGGGCTGGGAGTAGCTGGGGCAGCGGAGCATCGGCAAGCTAATTTGCAATTAGGCCAACGAAAACTGAATTGAAATCAATGCATTGCATAGCCGGTGGCGCTTTAGCTTAATTGAAAACTGCGCCAAGCAGGAACAACTTTTAATGAAGACGGCGCTGGGAATGATGGTGGATCCACGGTCGATGCTGAAATAGAAGCAGCAGCAGCAGCAGGAGCACAAGGAGGCTGGCGACTGATGGCTGGAGGAGGGTGAGCAGGGAAACTGCACAAATTTACTTGATTTGAGTTGTTGAAAGTTTCCCAGGCCCCATTTTATGCACTTCATTTTCTACGCTCTCTCGTGCAACTGGGTATCTCGGCATCGGATGAGGAATGGTTAATCATAGATCCCACGTCCTTACAATTATAATGTAATTTAAGTAGCTAACTTTGCAAATAAATTAGAGATAAGAATGTCATGTTTGCTTTAATAAAAATTGTATAAAAATCAAGCCAATGGGAAGTCATCAAACGTGGTAATATAGAAAAGCATCAATAAGGCGACCTCGCTCAATCCTTTTGTAATCTAGCTGCAGTTTCTCTTTAATATAGCATCATAAACAAAACCGTCAAGTGAAAGTGCAAAAAAAATTCATTAAGTCGGACCCAAGTCGAAAATATAAACTATATGGGAAGCCTGCGAAACTGTACGAACTGTAAGTGCGGCGAACGGGGTACCTGCATTTACATTTTATTTTTAAATTAAAATAGCCACGATAGCTACACGTTAACGTGGCCCCAACTATAAAGCCTAATGAGCTAATAAATTCACCTAAGCACCACCGAATGCAAGCATACGGAATGGGCCATAAAACTTCCCCAAGTAGCTGCCAACTCCTTTAGTGTGTTTGGCAGACAGATCTTCGATTCCTGCCTGGATTTCTGTTCATTTTTATGGCCACAGCCTTTCCAAATTCTGTTTTGGTTTTTTAATTAACGCGCTCCAACACGATGGCTGAGAAGCAGTGTTCCATTGATCTTCTTTGTTTGTGCTTGGGGAGACTTTTTTACGACGGCATTCGGCGTCGAGATTTGTTGTCTCGGGATAGGGTTTAAGAGGCACAAAAGTGGTATAGTCGCTGGTGCTGGGCGATAAAAGATATTTAGAATGCGTTTTCGGCGAAGAAGGTTTGCAATGCGCCTGAAGCTAAAAAGGTTTCAAAGTATTTGTAGTCAGTGGCAATGGATATTGGCATAAAGACTGCGCTTTCAAAGCAGAAAAAATATTAGGAATTTTTTTAACAAGCCAAGACATTTATTGCTGACGTCTGAAGATGGTACAATTGATGCAAATGAGCCGGGCAACCTCTACCCCAGATCTGTGAGGTAGATGCTGTACGGAGTTACATACCCATAGGGAAATACCGAACCATTGCACCACTAGACTAGACTATCCACCCAAATCCACACTCACAAAGGAATCTGACTTTTACATACTCCTTTGGGCCACTTTTGTTTCTATTTATGTCTTTTCTGACAGACGAATCGATGCTAAAATCGAATGTCAACCCCAACAAGTCACGTGAAAGATGCAAATCTTGTGCCTTCATTTGCCAAATTAACGGATTGCTAAGAATCATTATCTTGCTATAGCATAGAAAATACCCCGAAGCACCAATTTGAGATCCTGTATGCAGAGCCATACGCAGAACCATACTATTATAATTCATATATAACAATTGCCATTTTTTGCAGTACCAAAAAATAATTATTTTTAAGATAAATGTCCAAAAATAGCATTGTTCAGCTTAAGAATAAAATATATCAAAATATGTAAACCAATATATTTTAAGCTTAAGAAGCGATCTGGGTATCTTAAGGTTCTAGTCGACTAAATTTATATACAACTATACATAAGCTAAGATCTAACAAAGATCGTTGTTGTGTTTGCTAAATTATTTGGACGATAGTTTCTATCGTAACCACCGATCATCGTCCGAAAACTAACGCTAATTCAAAATGTACCCTATCCTCTCAAGCTAAAATACTATTCCTATTCTGACCGAAAAAATAGTGAAATGCACATGATGTCTTGATGTCTTCAGCTGTGGTGTGGTCTCAACATTTCAAGAATAATTCACCAACTCCATTAATGCTGATCATCAACATTAATATATGCCTAACGGTGTTGGAACCCCTTTCTTATCATATATCTCCCAAGAAGTCTTAAGGCCTTTTAAGAGTTTCCCTGCTCAAAAGCTTTACTGATTTGCGTGAACCCTGGGCTTGCGAAATTCAATGCGAGGACAAGTTGACACCGTCGGGCAAGCCCCTCCCAGCTGGCATTCACATAGTTAGTAATTGATTTCGGCGATAATTGATTTGATTCTGAAACGAGAGAAAACGATGATTTTTCACTGTGGCGCACTCCCTCGCAAACCTGCAGCATCAGCATCCGGTTCCAAGTCAACGTCGACATTGTCCTGACCGGGGTGCGTTGCAGGGCGCTGTTCCCGGGTTTTATGGCGGAACCTGACCCCTAGCTGAGCTGGCGAAAATGAAGAGTCAGCTTCGCAAATTGGGTCAGAGCCATGGAAACTTGACACACAAATCGCAGTGGGCGAATGGGTTGAGGTCGCGATTCTGGGGAACGGGAACTCAAGCTCGACAAAGCCATTCGAGCGAATGGGGGGAAGTGGAGGCCCACCGAAGGACTCTTGCAGCATTTTTGCCAATTTTCGCCATTTCGCATAAGTTTCTGGCATCAATGACAACCAATGCAGCGCAGAGTTCTCTGCTCTTCAATTGTTTTAAATTAATTTCGCAAATGCGAAACGTTGTTATCGAAACGAGTGGAGGAAGCAGTGGCTGTGGCTCTTACGCCGCGGAGGGGGTAATTGAAAACTTGAACTTTGCTGTTGAATGGGGCTAAAAAGTCATAATTAGAAATCATTGCGCAAACTTAGTTGCAAATTTTGTAATTAGAAAGGAAAGACCAAGTTGCCGGCAGGATGAAAATGCATTGATAATGGCACAAAGTTAAAGATAAGTGAATAATTGTTACTGGCCAGGATATATTACTTTAAGAGGGGTTCTTTTAGCAGGTTTTATAATTTAAAGGGATATTATTTCAAATTATTTAAATGTACTTTCATCCGTTTTTAGCTGCGTTAATTCCAGACTTTTGCTGTTCTTCCGAGGCCCTGTCAAAACTCGAGGGAACATGCAAAACTTCAGAAACAAAGAAATCCTGTCATGGCCATAAGATTCGTTTCGATTACAAATCGAGGGACGTGACTGGCGTGCTGAGCCCCTGCCGCAGTGGCGAAAGGACATCATCGGAAGTTGCGATTTGAGATTTGCATTTCAATTTCAGGTTCGTGTTCGCATTTGTCTCTGGCGCAGGACAATTTTTAAATCGCGTGACCCGCGGCAAAAGCAACGCAAACAGATGGAGGGACCGTGGACCGCGGACCGAAACTCCCGAGATTTTTGGATCCCTCTTCCTTATTCCATATTCCACGTTCCTGCCCCAGCTCCTCCTGTCACAGCTTCTGCCACTGATTTTCAATTGTGCTGCGGGCAACAGTTTGTTTTTTGCTCGCTGGCTTTTTTCGTTTGAAACGAAATAAAATTAATTTGAATAAAAATGAAGTTTTCGCCTTGGGCCTTCAGCAAGTTACTAAGGCCTTTTGACGTTTCAAAAATATTTGCCCACCCCCGGAAATGTGACTTTTCGTTGTCCGTTAGGACTTAAATTCCGATTAATTTAGTTAATTCCTGCCGTTTAAAACGGAACCTATTGAATGCTATATATATATTCATATTATAAACCAGAGCGGACACTATTTACACTTGTTACTTGGCTTGGTCTTACTTCTGCCTAATCCATTTTAAGCTCATGATTTATTATAATGACTTTCGTGCTATTGAAGTTGTCAAGTGTGTAGCATTGCTCAAACTCAGCTGGGAAGCCCACTTTTAAATGATTGACCATTGTTCCAGTTGTGGGCCGAGGGGCCTTCCCTCCTGTCGCTCTGGATGAGCCACTTTTCAGCTTCTTTACTTCGTTCTGGACGTGTTCTTCTTTTCTTGCAGTCAATTAAAAGCGAGCAGAGAATAGAGGGTTTTGCATTTCGCCAGCTTCTTTCCCCCACAGACCTGGCAGCTACTAGTCCTTCTTCCCGTTGGCTCCGTTGGCAGTGCTTTAAGTTCCCTTTCTTCTCGGCTGACGGTGATGACTATTCAGAAACTCATCTTTTATACAATTTGCGAGCATTGAAGGCCCGCGGCTTGAGCCTAAAAATGGCTTCCCCCACGCGACTCCCCCGCAGGACCATTTCGAATCCATTCGCGGAGAACGAGAGGAACTTTTAGCTAATTTCAGGGGATTGTTTGGCATGGACCGAGGGGCTGGGCAGCAGGAGCAGCTGCAATTGCAACTTTTACATACATTCTATGCAATTTGCCGGGGCTCACATTACAGGCTCCCCTCCCGCCCATCGGCCCCATCGCTCCCTCGCCATTCATATTTAAAACGAGGAGCGATGGGAGGAGAAACTGGGCCCATTCAGGGCTTGGAGGTTTTTTGAAAACGTGAAATTTCTAATTTTATTTGCCCAGGCAACTACACAAAAGCATCCTGGCGTGCGCTTATTATCCTGTGCGTGCGCCCGACCGCCCTGCCTCCGTGGAATCCCTACCCCCAGGACCCTGAGCTGGCCCAGCTGGGCATTGTCCTGTCCCTGGACACTGCGCTGTGTGGCTGCGCTGGCGGGCATTTGCTTTTAATGCCTATTAAGCCTAGCAATTAGTGAAGTATTGGTTTTTGAATGGAATGCATTCGGCGTGGGAGCGGCGTCGGCGGTGGCAGGGGCTAAACTTTTGGCAGGACAGCAGAGTGTGTATCCTTGCCCTCCTCGGATACTATGATTTACGGTCTAAAATTATTGGAAGGATTCCATGGGATAGGCCACGCACTAAGTTCAGTCTGCACCGAAAGGTTTAAGTGCTTTAATTACCAGAGTAACGAAGTACTCTAATAAATTATCGAGACAAAAAATACACTAACCGAGAAAATGTTGAATACTTAATAGGATTTCATTTACCGACATCAAAGGACTGCAAAATGGATTTTGTAAGAAGTTAAGCTGAATCTTTAAAGCTCTTAACAAAGGAAGATATTTATATTTTTCAAAATTCCTGTATCTAACATGTTTTCAATTGACTTACTACTTACATATATCTATTTACTCTTAAACACCTTAATATTAAGTTTGAATATTTTGACAATAGATCGTTAGATAAATAATACTTTATTTTATAATAAAGTCAGAGAGGTACAAAATAATCTTGTATTATTAGCGCTCGTATTAAATTGTTCCTTCGAGTGACAGTTATTTTCGGATTTACAGAAAAAGAATATGAAGCATGTTTAAAAAAAAATTAAATTAACTTAATATCGATGATACAGGGAACCAAATAACTATAAAACAAGAAATGTAAAATTTGAGGTGGTATATTGGACAAATTCGAATTATTTCCGAGCTTTTGGTATATTGCTTAGAACTCTGCATCTTCTTCTGCTGCATCTTGATCTCCCCCCAAAAAAATAAGTAGAGTTTTGTATATAAATCTCAGAGGCTACAAAGTTATTAAGTCACAATTGTTTATAAATAACTAACTTTATTTTAAAGATGCATTGTATGTATGGGCCTTACCTGTCCCTCCACTAATCAACTTCAATCAATCTTTTCCTCATTTCGCCTCGCTGGAAACTTCCGATGAAACTTGCCTAAAGCTTCTAAGGGAAACATCGGTGCCTTTCAAATCTTTTTCGGAAGCTGCCGCTCGCTGCCAGAAAGTCAGTCCCAGTGGCAACCTCCCTGCCCCTTGCGGCAGCCGTGTCATAAGCACTTTGTTACTCTCTCCACCTGCGGCCCAGCACCACCCACCACCGCAAGCAGCCCCTGCCACCCGACGGCCAACCCACAACTTGCAACCATGGCAATCATTCATCAAACAACAAGCTCCGTAAAATTCAATATTTTTCCAGGACCCGCTTCGACTTCCTCCAAGTTTTTCAAGACGCTCGAGTCGAGCATGTAAAAAATTAATTAAATTATGAAATTTTATACCCCAAAGCAAATATTTAATTTAATAACATTATTATGCGGACCGGGGACGCAGGCGAATGGGCGTGGCCAGGTGGGCGTGGCACACGCACCAGCACGCGCGGCTGGTGGAAGGAAATTGAAAAAGGGGGAACAATATGCAACCAGATAATTTATTCGCCAGTCCCTCAGGTTGCAGTCGCCGCAGCAGGATAATAAAGCGAACGCGTGTCCTTCGCCGGAAAAAAGACCAAATGAAAGATGGCAGAGAAGGGAAATATGTATATATATATTTATTTTTTTTTGCTCGGCGAACGCCGTCGCTGCTAATTGCCAAAAATCATTTTTCAAGCGTGCAGGTTTTTTAAATAAATATTTTTCAGGCTCAACTACGGCAGGTCTTCTCCACCCTTCAGTATCCCCTTGCCGAGGGGTGTACACAGAACACGTGGCGGTTCGCAGACTGAAATGGGCGCCGTAAATTCGCTTAATCAAAAAATAAACAAACTTAATAAGCAGGACGAGTGCACGGCATCAGCCACGGACTCTGAGCCTTCCCTGTTGCAGCAACTGGGCAGGATGGGCTTTGTAGACCAGAGTGAATGCCAAAAATGCAATGCAGTCAGTACAAAAGAGGCGTTAGTAGCCGGCCAATGGCACTTCTTTCAGTTTATATCCTGGAAATTAAAAGAGGATCTAGTACGTATTCTACTCACTTAGCTCACTCACAGACCGACTTTGCTTTTTAAATTCCCAGGAACGTTTCCCGTTTTATTAACAGATTTTTATACTTAAATGCAGTCTCTGGAGCTTAGCAATTTTTAAATTCAGTGTTAGGTATATTTATTATTACTAGAAACATTTGAATTGGACACACAGACACTAAACCAAACGAAGTGGTAAGAAGTCTAACTCATAACTGAGAAGTTCAAATCATCCAATTTAGATTGACGTTCAGTATAATTTTATTACTTAATTGTAAGGAAGAATTAATAAATAAATAATATTGTGGCTCTATATAATTAAAGTGAGTTTTACTGGTGAAGAAAACCCTCCAAGCAATGTCTGTAGCAGGACGAAAGGTAATTGACGGAATGGCAATTCTAGGGGTGCCACCCTCTCTCTTCCAGGCATATTTGCATTCCCGCTGTTGTAACTCTTACCTACTTATTCCATTGCAATAATCGCTTTATAACTGCAGTCCAATGGCACCCCTGTTATTTAACAATTATAGTTCAATCAGTGCGTGAATGGAGGGGAGAATTACTAGGTAATTGAAGGAGGCTAGCAGGCACGATTCCATAGAACTGAAGTTGCACTTATTCAGTAATAACACTTGTCTACAGTATACACTACATCCTAATCGGAGCTTTTAAAATTTGTAAAATTAAATGTCGTATGTTTTACATTTACTCTACATTTATGAATTGTATTTTGTAGTTCTCATTTGGCTTATTCTTGAATTATTCCTTACTTAAGCTGAGTGGAAAAGTTAAAGAATGGTTTATTGCTAGTAAAACTTACAACAGCTTAACTGCCTAGACCCGACTCTGTAAGCTAGTGTAATTAGAACACCAGCTGCACACTTTTCCGCATTCGAATCACAATTAACCCTTTGGGGGAGGGAGTTCAACCTCTCCGTCCTGTCCTGCATTCCGCCTGCATTGATTGACAATTTCGAGGGGGCGGGTCTAGGAGTTAGTTTTGCTGGCAGGCGGGAGACCGGGGTCAAAGAAACGAAAAGGCTTGACAGCCAAATTGGCATATGCGCTGAAAAATTTCCGGGTCGCAGGATATGCTGAGTCAGAACGGAGCCGACTGTGCAGGCAGGACAAGTAATAAAGGAGCAACTCCAACTGTCCCACAAGATCCGCCCCTTTTTTTCTCCCACCATCAAACCCTTCATCCTTGTGTGCGCGTTTGTAATCCTGCCAAAGTTGACACATTTCGCAACATGAAAAACGGAAATTGGCTGCCGTTGCAGTTGCCGAGGCCTCTTTGCTGCTGGGTTTTCCCAATGCTACCCATCGATGCATTCGGAAATTTTCCGACATGGGTTGATAAGATTATCCTCCCATTCCCTGACATCTTAATTTGCTTGGCTTGTTACGTTCTCCGGCTAATTACAAGTGATTTGCATTTACCTCTCCACGAAAAGGAAGCAGTGTGTGTGGCTAATGTGATTTCGCTAGGATGATCCTTCGGCTCGGGGTGAGTAGGATTAGTGCTAAGCTGATCGGTAGAGGAGAGTGAATTAGACACGCCAACAGTTTTGGGTGTTAAAGCGATAATGCCACAGACCGATCACCTTGTTAACTCTGAACAGTTAATCCTAGGAAGGCTAAGATGATTTTTTTGGCCTCTACTAATTTGTGTTTTTATCAAAACACGTCTATCAACAGCTTCCCCATATCAGACACACTCGAACAGTTCAACACACAAATTAAGACACCAGCCAGCACAGCAACCGCATCTCTGCGAGACTCTTTCAGTGTGTAATTTATGGGCGGCATTCGAAGTGTTGGCCGCATAAATCAACTCCAAGCTTACTGATTATGTCTCCGACCAGACAAACAAAACTTAAATAGACAACTATTTATTAATATGAATTTATTCGTGTATTCATGCCCTATTAAGACAATTTACAACCCAGCCGATACGGAATGAAAAGACGCAGTCGTCCGGGCCGAACAAAGCCCTTCGGCCCAAATAAATCAATATATGTATGCCTTCCTTCCCATTTTAATTGTACGACAGGTGGTGGATTGGGGGAGATTGTCACCGACGAAAAGGCAACTCGGATCACGACATGGAAAGTGCATTAAGGAATACCGCTTTATGTCCCTTAAAAAACCATCCGTGACCGCAGTTGTCGCCGTGTCGACTTACTGGCATTTTAATGTGTATTTAAGTTTATGGCTGAAAACTGTTTACATGTTTATGAGTTGCCTAATGGCAAACGTTGTAAGTGGTAAAATCAGAAACTGAAACATTATGTTTTGCATTTTGTAATGTTAAGTACGCTGATGTGTACTGAAAGGTACTTTCTTTATAGCTTCAGAAATAAACATATATTTTAAAAACAAGATTGAATCATTTTAACAAGCAAGGAAGTCCCATGAGTAACATTGTGCCAAGTAAGCCTTTAACTAGTAGTTAAATAGTTAATAGTTATAGTTATACTATTAGTTAATAGTTAATAGTTAATAGTTAAATAGTTAATAGCCAGAACTTACTAAAAGTTTCTTAAATGATTTCGGCTAAGTTATTTTATATCTCTTTAAAGTCTGTATTATATTTTCCATTAAAATAAAATCATATAATATTAAAACACTGTATTTATCTTGTGATTACATCACTCCTCTCCCAAAGCAGTCGAAATAAATTTGTTTACTTTATTTTGTATTACACACATTCCCGTATTTAAAAAATGCAAAGCATTTGGAATTGAGTTGCATTTTATAGCCCTGAGTGAAGCAAACTGAATTTATTACAACATTTTCGGCTATATATTTTTGGAAAACGGAGACCAGAACCATCTCCGATTACAATGCGTTTTCTCTGTTATTATTCCAGTAGTTTTCCCAAAATTCCCAGTCCCCCGCTGCAATATGCACATTCATATGGGCAAATATATGACCCACGACAGCAATTTCTGTGTTTTCCGCTCCCGATTGGAATTTTTCCTTTTTTACATTCTATGACGGGGGCTGCCGTGCAATCAATACACCGTCCCCACTGTTTGCCCAATCCAAAAACACTGGCCGGGAGTGACGACGAGACACTGAGCATTATTAAAAGGTAAATATTATTCAAACAAGCAATAAAAACTCGACAAAAAATCGAATTGTTTGAAAGCAAATGTAGCATTTTTATGCACCTTTTGCAGACAAGGATTTCTGGTATCGCTCGAGATTTACGAGACATTCGGAGGGGCAGTCACATAAATTCCAGTGAACCGAGGCGGTAGAGTGTGTGTCTTGGTGAGGGGGAACCACATGCGCCTGCAGTTGTTTTTGTAGCTCTGGCATTCTCAAGTGCATTTAATTAGAGCGACTGCGACAGCGACTTTCCTCAGCCTAGCAGCACAGAGCGACGTTTCCCGCTCCCGAGTTTTTCCCGTCTCAGTTCTCTTTGTTTGGCATATTTTCCATGTCTACCAATTAAAATGAATGCGTTCATTGATCCGCCCTGCAGTTCCCCATGCCACTGGTCCCATGCATTTGGGCGGCGTTTGGGGGACTGCGGCTTCTGTTGCTTATCGGGCGCCATAAATCTTGATACGATGTCATGTTCTGTCTAATTAGCAATATGTCAATAAAATTAATTTAATTTTTTTCCGACATTTACCGCACGCTTTGCTGCAACAAGGAACCGAATGTGAGGGAGTGCGGAGTGTCGAGGGGCAGAGATCTGAATAGTTCGAATTCCTATTCCACACTTTAGGATTTTTATCCGGAATACTTGAACTCCCAGAATGCGATTTGAAACTTAATGTCAAAACAAGAAAAACAAGAGAGAATTTTATTGAACAGACTGCCGACTATGGGATACTTGGTACCTAATAATATAAGTATTTAGGTAAACCTTTATTAAAATATTTACATAGTTCATCATTGTTCAAAAACAATGCCACTGAAAAGGCGGCAAAAATAGTTCGACGTCGCTCTCTCGAGATTGGCTTTTTCTGTTACATAATATGCCCATCGCTGGTAGCTTTGCGACCATTATAGAGCTAATATTTCGTCGTATGATTTTTGATGGTTAACAAAGGACGTTGCTCAAACAACATACCCTTGAAACTCCATGATTATTGGGTATCAAAGTATGTTAAATTCTATTTGAATGTTGATTATTTTCTTTAATTGTAATAGCAATTTGACACGGCTATACTTTGTTTAAAATCCTAAAGAACAAGGGCGAAGGAAGAGAAGAATGTTTTTGTTTTGTTTTTTTATCAAAAACAATAGATTCCTTCAAGCAAACATATGTACATTTTATACATTTTGTGGCTCGATGCATGGAATATTCTTTGTTTCAACAGTTGACCAACATGCTATTCTCTGCCAGTGAACGCAGCTATTATTTATTAGAAAACACGAGCTCTTTATTTGGTCGAGAAACATTTTGAAATAATAATGGCGAACGAAATGGATTCTGTATCAGAACCCACTCCGGGGCATGCAACGCAATGGTGCAGTGTTTCTGACACGAGCCCACCATAAATTTCCCAGAAGCCTTTGAAATATTTTGCGAAACTGCAGATGCATCATTGAAATCGAAGCCGACAACAGTTTAGCACCTTTAATATAATTTCCTATAATCAATTATGTGTAACATCAGCAGCCGTGGCAGCAACTACAACAATGGGCTGTGGCAGCAGTAATAATCGTCATGGACGAGGCATGCAGCAAATTTACGGCACCAAAATGCGGAATCGACTGTCAACATGTTGAAAATAAATTACGATACATTATTAGCATAGGGGCAGGAGTCGGGCGATGGGGCGTGCCACACAGCCAGGGCAGAGCGTGGACTGTCGAATAAATTAGCAAAAGTGCAGCGAGAACAGGACACCGGCGGCGGGTAGGCTGAGGGGCGGCCAGGAAGCAGATTGATTGTTTAGTTTTTGGCATATGAAAAATGAAACCCTCTGAAAATTAATTCTGACCTGGAGATGATTTTCACAGAGGTGTACACTCCGAGCACAATATTTAATTAAATTCAATGGCCGGACATGCAGGACACACACTAAAAGTGCCATGTTTAATCATTGTTTGGCAATTTGTCAAGCTCCCGCAGAAAAAAAGCGAGCAAGCGACGGAGGGGCTTTGGTCGACCGTAAATGAAAATGAAAATTAATTGATAAACGCTGATAAATACATTTAATTTGCAACCAAAAATCACATTAATTGCATTACACGCGGCAAACACGGCAACAAAAACCCAGAGACCAGATCAAAAGGACACACGCACACCGCAAACAAGGGAAGTATGTACATCTCCGGACCAGTGGACTGAATGCGATTGGGAGTTGGGATCAAGCACAAACAGCCAGCAGAGGACAACAATCGCCGAGGGCGAGGGTAAAGAGCGCCAGGACATTCCACATATCGTCCACAATTAGCGGAACCAGAACAAGCCAGCGTGGCAGAGCGAGCAAGGACCCGCAAGGTAGCGTATCTAGCGTTGTCAACAGTTCGTCGAATAATTCGCAAAATTAAAGCCGAGCCCTTGCCTCTCCACCACCCATTGTCCTGCTGGTCTTTCGAGTTCCTGCTGGCCGAACATCTGCGCAAATCGAATTAATGTTCACGCATGATTCCCTTGTTTGTCCTGCTTCGATGACGGTCTCCTTGTCGTGGGCGAGAGTCCTGTCCGACCTCTTTATCCATTCTCTGCTTTCTCGGCTGCTTAGCAACGCCCCGCGGCCAGTGCTGAAAAATAATTAATTAAGCAGCTTGTTATGAGCACTGCACTACACTCACTTCCAGAATTTCTGAATCTCTGGCCCGGTGAGCTCTGCTCGAGTCACCAGGCAAGGCAATTGACACAAAATCGCAGCGTCGTAGAATGGAAACTGAAAGCTAAGTACTAACAACCGAAATGGGCAAAACTCGGTAGTACATAGTGGCAGGAAGTCCCCGATACAGATAAGGCATGACTGCTAGCTGGTCGGGCCAAAGCCAAACACAGTGCTGGGCGTGTGATAAAAATTAAAAACTGAAATAACGAAAAAATAATGTTAAGTCCGTGAGCCAACACCCGGGCAGTAATCAGGCGAGCTTCGATTTTCCACTTAATTTATGACAAATATAGATAGAGCACTGCCAATAAAAAAAAACTGCAGAGTTCGGGGGGAACTTTTAATGGACTTTTAATAATCCATAGATGCGCACCGTCGAGGGGTGGTGGGCGGTCGCAGCTGGGGGTAGCAAGCTAAACAGAAAGTGTAATGAACCACAGGACACATTGTGCAGACATTTTCCGAATGAAAAGCCATTCAAAGGCGTTCGGCAATGGCCAAACAATGGCGTAAAAGGCAAGATGAAAAAAGAGCGGTAAGCTTAGACTCGCTGTAGTCGACTGTGGACTACCCATAGAGAAGATTTCGGTCTTTATGTTTTCCCCCAATGGCCACGCTTTTAGTATATAGAATAAGGCCTATTTTAATTTACATTTTTAAGATTTTTAACTTTTTCTTACTTGGATATACTGTTCGTTATAAATTGAATATATTTAAATCTAAATTATTAATATATCCCACGCACTCTTCTGTAATTCATATTTTTTAAAACGTTCTTCCTTTTTATTTCTTAATTTTTAATTGTGTATGTTTAGTGCTTAAAATTGTATAATGTTAGTAAGTAATAAAAAATTCCTAATGTAATATATTAACGTCGTTCGTATTTTATCTAACTACTTATCATATTTTAAGAGATAACAATATAATTAAGAACGACAGTGCCTCTATTTGTCTAGGCTTTAATATATGTATATTCTTCATCAGCTTAGCCAGACGAGTCGATCTAGCCGCGTAACTTGTTTAGCTTTCTTCAATTTTATCTTAATTTAGGTACTACATTGAAAGGTAACTTTGCTGTTGGTCGTTTTAAATGATTTCAACTGTACAGATTACGTTTTATTTAGATCAAGCGACTTTATGCTAAAGCTGTAATAAAAACAAATGCACCGAAGTGCTAATTAATCCATTTTAAAAGAACTGCAAGCCTAAACACAATTTGTGTCCAGGAATTTTAATACAAAGAAATTTAATTCAATACTTGCAACCCCTGTTACTGCGGCGCCTATACGCATGGAACAATAAGTTAACTTAGCTCTTAGTCGCCCAGATATATATATGTATATGTATACATATCTTTATAATATACCTTTTGGCTACCCTAGACGAGGGCTTACAAAAGACAAGCCAGGGCGAATCAAGGCTGGCTGACTGACTGTCTGGCAGACAAACAACAATAAAGATAGAAATCAACGCAGACGTGTGCATAAAATATTAATTATCAGCAGTTTGCTGGCAGCCCGAACGGCACAGCCCCGACACATTTCCAATGGCTCTGAATCCAGCCCAGGCCAGCCCAAGCCAGACGGCAACAATGCTGGGTAACTGCAACTGACTTTGGCAGCAGACGCGCGACACGCAACCAAGTGCAGAACCTTGGGTTTTGGGGGGTTTGGGGGGACCGGAGCGAAGTGCCGAGTGCCAGGACAGTGGGGCATGACTTTGGCATTGGCATTGGCAGGAAAGCGGGAAGACAAGCTGGAACGGGGTAGGGTGCTGGCAGAGGTCGGTACTTAAAATTAGTACGTTTACCAGTTAGCAGCAGCCATCGGCTGCAGGCGTGGCACTTCAGCTAGACCGAAATGCATTATACGAGGAAGGGTAGTCGTTCCGCGGGGAATACCGGTTGGTACAGACTGCAGATGGTGAAAAAGCAATGAGTCCGGAAAAACTATATACATATATTCTTACTCAAACCATAGAGGTGCCTTTAAGCTGGCCTTTGATAGGTTTTAGTTGGAACTCCGAACTGGTATAAATAGAGAGATTTTGGCTCAAAATAGTGAGTCAGTAAATACGTCGAACATACAGTCCTGACATTTGCCTTCTTGACAGAAAAAAGGTTAATTATCAACATGGAATTATAATATTACAGAGCATCTTAAAAAAGTAAGCAGGCCTTGAGTAATTATCAACATGGAATTATTATATTACAGATCTAAGCAGGCCCTGAGTTTTGGTCGTCCAAACTACACTTGTACATTCTGAATTCAATCAGTCAGTAGTTTCGTCCTGTGCTGTTCAGTTCGTTTTTTTTCTTTGCTTACCATTTTATTTTCCAAATTTAAAATAATTACTAATATTAAATTAGTTTTTATTATTCTTTAATTTTATTTTACTTTTTTTAAGTCTCATCTTGAACAAATTCGCTTGGATATGTCCTTATTTCCCAATTTGATTTTTATTTTTTCTTTGTATTTCTTTATTTATATTTTATACGATGTTGGTGCTATGGTTTGCCGACTTATTTTCATAATTTTTACACATCCCAAGTGAATGTTAAATGAGATTATTATCCACGTTAGTACGAATATTTCCTTTGGCATAAAAGCTATGATTGAGCTATATTTTTATTCAAATTTATTTTTTTTTTATTAAATTAATGAATGTCGGTCGATGGTTGAAATTCCTTTTATACATTAAAGAACTTAAGCGATCTCTAACCCATAGAGATAATTCCTATAAATAAAAAAAAAGCGGTACCAAGAGGTGAGGGTATGCCATATGGTTACCATCTTAACCGGAGCGCTTGCCCCGTGACCATTATCTTCAATCGCATCTGCTGTTTTAGTCATAATAGGTTATACCCAGTTGGGGAATATATCTCAACTCCCCCAACGCATTTTCCAAGAAAATAGAAAATCGGGCACCTAAACCCAAACAGTACTTCTTGAAATTGATACACTACATTTTAATTGTTCTCCATTTAAGGCAGCAAAACAAGTTTCGGGTTTCAAAAGACGATTTTTAATTGCTTCATGGCGTTTTCACTTTACTTGACAAATTGAACGGCGAACAAAGGGTTGAGGCGTCGTGGTGACCGTGTGAAAATTGATGTTAATAGACGTTTTATCGATTATTTGATTAGAGATAACGGGGCGCTCCCATGTGAAGAAACTTTGTGACCCGACCCGATCCGATCCTCGGGATCGGTTCCAGGAAGGGCCATGTAGACAGAGCACTTGAAGGCGACGCTACTGAAATATGCCACCTAAACTAACAAAATGTGCACGGCTCAGAGCACTTGAAGCCATGAATTTCAAATGTGTCCTGCCCGCAAGGAGGTCCTGGCACACTGCCACGGGAACCCCTCGCTGGGACCCAAATCCGAGGGGGGAACCGAGCGATAATAATGACAATGATTAGTGTTAAATGCGCCGCGTGCGCTGGGAAATATGTTTTCTTAATAGTTTCCATTCTGTGTCTGTGTCCTGTGTCCTTTGGCCCGGCCGGCGCCTATGTCCCTTTCTTTCTCCGCTTTTGTTTTTGTCAACGCTGCATAATTAGAAGCCCCGACCCGCTCCCTCTCCCTGCGCGTGCGTGTAATGTGCTGTCGACATTTTGGGTTATTTATATATGGTACACGCACAGTAAGAACTCGTTGGGGCGCTGGGATAGTGCAAGGACAATGAAAAGGACTGCGTCTGCTGCTGTTTATGGTAAATGGGCTCTGGGCCTCTTATCAGCCGTGTCTGAACATGTGCCATATGTGGCAAGGAGTCCGATAAAACGTGTCATTGAGGACATTAGGCAAATCCTTTATTCCCCTGTTGCCAAACGGAAAAGTGAAGTGGTTAAAAGGTAATGCACATGGACTCGGCTGCACCGATAAGTTCAAGTGTTCTTGCTAGAGATTTAAAGGAGTCTGTGTGGCAAATAAATAGCTCCTGACATTGTAGCTCACAAGAACCAGATGTTTAAGGGACTTACCGCACAGATACATAAGTATATAGATAGATACAGTTGCCTGATGCCTGATTCATGTAAAATATTAGTTTGTGAGAGAGCTCTAGAGACCCGTGATACAACTAAATAAAGGTAATCCCATTGGCTTTATTGAGGCGACGTTAAGCAATACCTGTCTATCAACAGGAATAACTTCCTCAAAAGAGAGCGGATTTCTCGATGAGACTACCATGAACCAGCCGTTGTCGTCTAGTCTAGATCTGATCTGGTTATCCACATTCTATTTTAAGATAAGTATGTTCTCACATTTGTTTCAACCTAGGCGGTGCGAGTTCCTTCTCTAGCTTAAACTTCTAATGTATGCTCTTTACGCATCTTACCCCTTATATTGTCTTCTTCTACTTTGTTCCATTACAGACAGACATTCCTGTTATCTCGTTCAATGAGGAACTTTACTTGACTTCACTTACTGGCCCATTCTGGTGCGCATTTCGCTTTTGTCAGTTACCCCGATCATGCTCTGCTGAAGACCCTTGACATTCAACCCCTTTTCAGTTTCTTGCCCACTTCCTTCTCCATATCTATCTGCATTTGACCTCTCATCTCGCCCAGATTTACTTTCTCCCTTCGAGTGGCCAAGTTTCTTTGTTCCTGTTTATCAATTGGGGAAGCACTCGCCTCGAATTCACTTTCGTTTGTTGTTTAACTGTTGGCTGATATGTCCACTTCATTAAGCTGGCCACAACACGAGTCCACTTCAAAGCAGCCACTGGGCCAGAACCCTTTCATGCCCCAGTCCTGGCCGCTGCCAGGCATTCGACTCCGCTTTCCCGGGACCCGCACAAAGGCAGCGTCTTCCTTTGAGCCCCAAACCAATCAGCAGAAGGTCCTGCTGACAAAAACCGGAACGTACAGAGCCTGGTCCCGCTTAGAGCCTGACAGCTGTTCGTGGGCCGCTGATAAGAAAGATGATGGGCTCATGTCGAAGCGCATTTCCCCCGGTGGTTCCTCGATCGGCCTCAAGTGCAATTTTCAATCATGCAATTTCCCTTTTTGCAGCTGAGACCTCACAGAGTGTGCCATCGCGGGGCCATCATGCGTGGGCTGGTGTGCATGTCCTCTGTTCTCTGTCCTCATCGACTCCCCGGTGTCGAGGTCCTGTCAGTCGGCTGTGCGTCATTCATTCATGCGTCCGTCTGAAGGCTTTTCATTAAAAATCGTTTAATCCACGCTATCATTTTACCCTGCGCCTCCATGCACTCGTCCTTCGACTCGTTATCCTGCTTGCCAATTGCTCATTGATGCAAACGTCATTTGATTGTCGTCATTGTTGTACTGACAAGGACAGACGTTATCGACAGCGGCAGCAGTGGCTCCTGGGAGCGGGCCTGGTCACGGAAGTTGGCTCTTCAATTTGTTTTTCATGTTTCATATCCTGTCACGCCTGCAGCGCGCCCGTCCTGCCTCCTTTGCGTTACCCTTGACATGTGTTGCTGCGGTTGTGGCCATGACGCACTTGAAACTTTTTCTCCCCTTCGCCGGTTGTGTTTTTTAATGCTCTCGATAATTATGGGATTTACCACGGGACCTTCTGGGCCCAAGGACCCCGTCTAATTATGGCCCAGCACGTGGGAGAAAAAGATGCGACGGGCATCGAGGCAAAGCGAGTGAATGGAAGGATGTGGTCGTGGAACGGACCTGGCTTTCACTTGATCCCCGGCTTCGAGACCAGCTGCTGCTCCCAGGGGAGGATTAGGACGGCGGAAATCCAGCGTCTCTAAATGCCCAAATCTGCTCGCAAGCCAGCAAACCTATCAAAAATGCAATCACAATCGACATACCATTGCTGAAATTACGCCGGGAGAATGAAGTGAAATTTTAATAAGCCAAATAAGGCAGCCAAAGGTACATCAGGTGAAAGGAAAACAGCACGTAAAGTGAACAGCCTCGGAAGACGGAATCAAAGGAACTTTCACCGCAGAAGCAGAAGCAGGAGCTGAAGCATAAGCATGGGGCTTATGTGGCCTGTCCCGCATTTCAAATCCAGACACACTGTGAGCAGCACCGAGATGCTCGGTGTGCTTCTTGTGCCGCCTCCATTTTTTGTTTTCCCTCTTTTTATGCATATTTAACGGAGGAGGGATCCCCAATAAGCATGCTACAAATAATAAGCGTAGTGAAGCGACTCGCATTATAAACCAGTCCCAGTCCCAGCCCCAGCTCTGGCCTCCAGCCCCCATCGAAGGTCTACATGAAATTATGCGAGGCTGCCGCCGTTGGCTGACTTCCATCTACTCTATGTTGTTGTTTTTGTTAATGGAGCGAAGCTGCTGTTGCTGTTATTATTATCCCTGCGACTGTGATTGTATGTTTTGTAGTTAAAATGAGAAGCCAGAAGAAGTCACACAGTGAAAAAATGTTTCCTTCTTAAAACACTTATTAACTTTTTTCACCAAAGATCAGCCTGTTTTCAAAAAGAAATACAAACGATTCTCGAGGTCACAAAAACACCGTTTAATTTCTAGTGTTTTATATAAATAAAATAAGATATTTTTACTTTATAGAAAATCCCAGAGTTTTCCTTTCAGTGTTCCAGGAACAGCAACCACCAAAAGACATCGCAGACACGACACGGCAGCCATTAAATGCGCAGCATAAAGGGAATATGCAAAGCGTTTGACGAGACAAAAAAATACCCAAGATGAACAGCTAAAAATAAAAAGAATATATTTATTTGTGTCCTCGAGACGTAAGAAAGCATTCCAGGAATCAGGAGGCAGGTACTACGAGAAAGAAATGGATCTTTTAATGAATTCTTTTAGCTCCATTTGCTGGCTGTCCTTTGTCTTAATATGTATGCAAGCGAGAAAGTGATGCAAGTTGTAATCATTATTATTTTAAATATTAAGAACATAATAAGCCATAAATGAATATACTTAGAGTTCCAAGAAAAGATGCCATGGATAATATTATAAGTTGTCACTAGTCTTATATATGTTCTCTATATATTATATTATGCAAATGCTAGAGACCCACTTTATCCTTCAAAGAAACCAAAAAATGTAATTAAGCATTGATCCATTTTGTCACGTCTACAAAGGAGCGATTTTCGAGAAACCACTCTCTTAAGCCCCTCGTACACCCAAGATATACAAATTAAGTATCCCGGGTTGGCTCAGTCGTCATTATACACCCCTAGGACCATTAGTCTGGGACGCTTTGCTCCTTCCCAGCACCACAAAAGTGATGCCTAATGATGTGTTACCCGCCGCCACCCACCTTCTTGCATCCATTTTGTGAACCCATAAAAAGGTGTCAAGCGGCAAGAAAGAAAAAAAAAGAAACAATTTCAAATTAAAGCCAAGTGAATGTGGATTTTTTCCAGGATGATTCTACAATATTTTACAACGGTATGAACAAAAAATTGGAAAGATGGCAAGTAACCAAGTCAAACAATACATAAAAGAATCAGGATTCAAGGCGGCTGGGAGGTGGAGAAACATTTTAGGCCTCGATTGGGGGGATGGCTGATCTGTGGAAAACTGATAGAGCACAACGGCTCGGTTATTGAACTGCCTCTGAATCGCATCGAGTTGGGCTGGGCTGTAAAAAGTCGTACCTTATCGATATGACAAAACAAATTTTAATCAACATACTCGTCCACGGAGCCGCAGCTGTTCAGGATCTGATGCCGCCTGATGACATCCTTTTTGGGGCAAACATCACGTTGATTTTTCCTTTTTAAGGCGCATTGATTATGGGTTCAGGGACGTGGTGTGGCGGCGGATAATAATAGCTGCTGCTCATGATGTGCTCGCAGGAGGCGCTGACTGGAGTACTGTTTGATGTTGATTATGGGAAAAGTTGCTGCCGCCTGATAAGCCTAAAAAAACTCTCTAGACATGAGCGTGCAAATTTAAAAAAAAATAACGAAAAAAGGAAGAGGAAAAGCGTGAGCGGAGGCTGGGAAAACAAAACAGGATGCTTGATGCCATCCTCTGCCCTCTTGCACGTGTCGCCCAAAAAGCCGATCTAATCAAATGGAAGTAAAATGTGTAAAAGGTGGAAAATTCACGCTGGGAGCACAACAGAACCACAAGAATAGAAAATATCCAGCTAAAAGCATAGACGGGGGAATACACTTTGATTGATTTTAAGTAAGATTATGTGAGAATCGACGCGGTCTGAATTGAGAATGTGATGCATTTTTGACACTTGCCACGGTCTTATTTTTGTTTATTATACGACTGTCATTCTTCACGATATTATGAAGTAGTATTTAAAATAAGAAATAATAATTTTATTAGTAGAATATAAATTATTACCATCACATCTTTCATATTTATAAATCAATCAAATACTGCAAGACCTTGCAGTCAAGCTATGTCCAGATAGGCTTGTCTGCTGACACAAATCATACAACTAAATATAATAGAAAGATAATATATATTAAGAGTGAAATTTCCAGGTCCCAATTTAAAGTAAAATACCCTTTGCCAAGGCATAAAAAGAAAGGTACTTTTGGGAAATGGAAAATCATAACTCGTCACTCTGTTCCTCAACCCACTCTCCCCTCCTGGCGCAATCCACAGCGGAGGCACGCTGCCAGCCGACTATACACAAAGTTCGCCGATGACTTTAAATTTAAAAAACCCCTCCCCACTCCGGGAAAGCGAGAATCCGGGAAAAAGGGGCGGACACAGCTCCGCCCCGTGGCCCGCAATGGCTGTCATATGCTAATTTCCATATGGTCAACCCTTTCGGAGGCAACGACCCAACGAAAATTTTAATAATTTTCACCGAAGTTTTCGCCAGGCTGCAACTTTCCCAGTTCCCGGCCTGCCCCCTCTTCTGCGGGCTAATTGTATGCTAAACGTTTCAGGGCGGCGTGCGGGTGTCGCCCCGTCAGAGGCGTTGGGAATTGGAGGCTTTCTGGGGATTTGGAGGCGGCTGGGTGGTTTTAGCCAAAGTTTTTGTGGCTCTTTTCGAAGCTCGGCCAGACGACACAGGCACACTGGGGGACACATGAGACATTACGGGGTCGTTGATGGGGCGGACGGATGGCTGTCTGGAGGCAGGACCATCCCTATCAATATGATAGGCGGTTAATGGCACTAATTGTCGGCGCCATGTGAATGGGGGCTGATATACCCAAAAAGTATTGCCTAAAACCTTAAATTGTTAAACGAAAACTCTGTCAGTAGTTTAAAACGCTGAAGTTAAAGCCAAAAACACGCTCAACGTTTGCAAAAATGACATCAATCATGGGCAAAAAAATAAACAGGAGTTTGGAAAATGGAAACAACGGCAGAAGGGATACAGAGAATTCTTCCATTACTGTCAGACGGAGGCTCAAGCTTTCAGAAACCGACACGAAGGACGAACTCCTGCCAGAGCCTCCATCTCGGCGGCTGCAATTTCCAGCACACCAGCAAACAGCAAGGATATTTTTCACTTTGCCGTGCACGCTGCCAACGAATAGGAGGAGCAGGACATAGGGGACGGCGAAAAGGAAAGCAACGTCTCTCGCATGACAGCACTGAGCGGAAATTATACATGGAATTCACGGCCATGGCCGACGCCACTTGTTGGCCTCGGCCCAGAGTCCGTCGGGCCACGTCTCACGTCCCGCTCGACCTCTTCCCGGGTCCCGGGCTTCCTCCTTGGCGATGTTGCCAATGTTAATCGAAGTTTGGTGCAGGCAAGAAAAAAAAAAAAGGAAAAATAAGGAAAGAGAATTCGTTCGGTTCGTGGCGTTATCTCACGTATTGGGGCAGACATAAAAACAAATTACATGTAGCGGGCGGGGGGGAAGTGCTGCTTAAGCGGCTTTTATGTACAGAAATTGCAAATGGCATTTGTCTCTGTCGCTGTCCTTGTGTTGAGCCATTTCCGGTGTTATGACTGTAGCTTCCGGCTGCCCTTTTGTTCTGTGCGCTGGCTTGGGCCAAAGTGCAGAAAAAGTTTATCAATATTGAAAAGTTGTGGCGCATATTTATTGTTGTGTCTGCCCGATCGGTCGCACTTACATGGCCATAGATGTAGTCATAACAATAAACCCGGTTCATAAATAAGTTATTAGTCAGTGTTCAGTGCTGGGTCTGTCTATCGGGACTGCTCCATCATTCGGTCTTGGTTTATTGGCCACGAACTGGTGGGCAACCCAACCTTGGCAATTTTAAAAACCATCTCTTAAGCCATTTGTCGTACTTAAAATGTTAGCCCCAAGTAGCGCTTAAAGGCAATCAAATATTTATCACTGTAATTAAATCAGGCCCCAATAAGTATCCCATGCTTTTCCATTTCGTTTGTGTCGCTTTATTATTTATTCATTGTCCTCTGGTCCTGGCTGTTGAACTTTCCCCGAAATAATATTCATTAATTGAAGGGGTGGCTGCTGCTGAGTGAAACTTTAAACTAAAGTTTTCTCGCAGAAACCTGATTTGTAACCCAACTCTTGAAGGAACTCCGGCATCGCATTCGCCGTCACTTTGGTAAATGGAATTCGTTTTATTTGATTTGATGGTCGCATTGCGTGACAGTAATTACAAAATAAATGCAAACATCTGCAGCAGATCACAGGGAAAGTCACGAGAGGAAAGTGTTTTTCTTCCCTCAAGGGATGAGTGCCGCATATGTGGCCGGGTTTTCGGGAGTTCGTGGATTTGGGGTTGGGTGGAAACTGGAAAGCTAAGACTACTGCCAGCGGCTGAGGGTGGCTTGAGGGTCCTGCCCCATTGTTGTTCTTGGTAATTCGAGTGGCGATGCACACACGAGCCCTTCTGTTTTTTTTGATGGATCGGCCAGCCCAGTTGCAGTTTGGGAGGAACAGCGAGAGAAACGGCAACCGAGCGTATTCGATTACATGTGTAAGTTCCGCTTAAGTTTTTCGCTTCCTTGTGACAAATTTTCGACAACAGCTGGGACCAAGTGCCCGCCCACCTTCGTAGTTGGCCACCTTTCGGTTGACTTGGTCTATCAATCAGGACGCAGGCGGGGTCGGATGAGCAATCATAAAACTGCCATTAAGCCAGAGACAAGCTCTATCATAAATCTCCATCGGTAATCTTGGGGCAAACACTCAAAACTTGCATTATGCACCATGGCCTGCCCGGGGCAGCTGTCCACCCCCCGCTGGATATTTACGGTATTAACATATTGTTTACTTTCTCGTTTAACTGCGAGTGCAGCAAAGTCACAGGCCCCGCGGAACGCGTCTCCGCCATCTCCTCCGGGCCCTTGTTGATTTTGCAATTTATCACACGAACTTTTTGTGTCGAAGCGGAAACGGAAATGGTGCAAAAAGCGAATGCGAAACGTGGTCACAGCTAATGGAGCCAATAGCTGTATATAAAATATTAATAATAATAATGAGTGCTCGTTGGTAGGGTGGGCGGGGGCATTCTTCCGGCGGCCCCCACACAAGCAGCTCGAGCGACGCCCAACAAAGGGTCCTCTAATAAATCCACCAGACCCAAGGAACAACAACAGGACCAACACTTGAGGGGCCAAAGTTTGCTCTCGAAGTGTGAGTGAGTGAGTGAAGTGCATGTGTCGGACATTTTGATTAGCTTTGTGACTGGACGCCTGCCGGAAACGGCGAAACAACAAAAATTTCCTTTTCTGACGGAGAGTTCGCACTCCGTAGGTGACTCTGTTGGCACCCCCTGCAAAGGACGTGGCAGGAGCTGGCGACCATTACAGGACCCAAGCCCGAAAACTCAGCCCTCAACAGTGGCTCCACACTCTCCACTTGCCTCTTTGATGAAGCTGATCTGGAATATGGGATTGGAAGGGAGTTTTTCTTCCAACTGTCGGATGTATTGTTTAATGTAATTTATGTTTAATTTGATATATTTCTCTCTTTTATTCTATATTGAAAATATATTTTAATTTGTTAGCTTTATAACTATAGCAAATGAATAATATTTATATAATACCGAACTTAACGAAGTTAACAAAATCGAATTTGTACTGCATTTTGTATGATACAAAATTCAAGGAGGTAGCTCAATATTTTTATTGCATATTTTTAGACACATTTTTAAGGGTTTCAAAACCTTTAGTGGTTTCAAAAGCACCCCAGTATTAGTTTCCTTTCAATTTTTGTTCACTAACTAATAACGATTAGTTAGTTAGTTATTTTTGTTGACTAACTAATCGTTATTAGTTAGTTAGTTATTTTTGTTCACTAACTAATCGTTATTAGTTAGTTAGTGAACAAAAATTGAAAGGAAACTAATACTGGGGTGCTTTTGAAACCACTAAAGGTTTTGAAACCCTTAAAAATGTGTCTAAAAATATGCAATAAAAATATTGAGCTACCTCCTTGAATTTTGTATCATACAAAATGCAGTACAAATTCGATTTTGTACAATATAAACTATTATAGTAATATTTGGCATACTTATTCAAGGATTTTTAAAACCTGTAGTGATTTCTGTAGCACTCCCGAAAGATATGTTTAATTTTAGGCCCTTAGAACATTTAGTGACTTTACACAGAGGTTTTATGGACATGTGTAACTCTCCTTATTTTAATACTATTAAAATTAAAATCGTTCAACTGATATTATTGATTATTTTTACAATCATCGATATTATCGATAATACCATCGCCTGTATAAGCCAGTCAGCTATGTATGTGTGTACTTCCAACTCCGGCACTGTGAGCCCTCAGAGAAAACATAACAAATATCGCAGAACACACTTGCACCCGCCACCGCCAACACCAGCACTCAACGCCACCCTCTCCTCACCCACGCTGCAAATTGCTTAGCATACTTTACGGCTTCAATTGGCAATTGGCAGCCTTTGAATTTTACCTCCAGGCCCAATCCTTTTTTCCCCACTCATACTCACACGCCACAGGCAAGAGGAGGCGCTTGACACGGGGGCTAAGACTGGCGCCTACCTGTGTCAGCTGACAAGTTGCCAACTTCTGTTGTTGTTTTTGTTGTTGTTGTCGGTTCCTGGTATTTCCAGTTTTTTGCACAGTGCGGTTCCGCTCGATTCGTCCCTCCCAAAGGCTTTAAAGCAAGCAGGGGTTATCCGAGGGTGGGTTGTAAAGAAAGTGGTATAGTTTGTACCACAGCAGAGATAACTTAAATCTACTTTTTTTTTTTTTAATATACATGCATTTTAACAGGCCTTTGTTTAATTAATTTAAAAAAGTTTGATGCTTACAAGTTACCTCATATAATATTAAAAATATTAGTGCAAGCACGTGCTTGTTAGGTGTTAGTAGGCGCGATAGGAGAAGGTGTAGGTTAAGTTTGCGAGGAAATCAATGGCGTACTGTCTGAATGTTCACTTGCATGCGTATTAAGTTGGTTAAGATTAAAGTTTTTAGTTTAGAAATGCTATCTACGTTTGAGGTTATACTTATGATACATATCGTTATAACTTGCACATATAATTCTTAAGGGTTCATGCACTTTAAATACATATTTCTTAATCAAAATCGAGTTAGAAATAATGGATTTATTAGACTTTTCCCTCTCTTACCTTGCTTCTCAGTAGGTTAATGCTTTCTTTAATGCTTTTTTTATATAAATACAGTTAATTAAATATATATTTTGACAGAATTCGAATAATATAAGCTTTGCTCTCCATACCCAATCCTTTTAAAGGCTCTTATATACTATCAAACGGCAGCTATTGAACCCCAGCTAAGAATTTGTTGGTTAACCCACTCCGTAACTTTTTGCGATCCTTCTTTAGGCAAACGCAATTGAGGCAACGCCAAACTGAGTTTTGATTGAAATATTGATGGCAATTTCAGCATAGTTTGAATATTTTCCCGACTCGAACCAGGTGACTTTACCAACCGTTTTTCAGTTGCCAGCGAGTGTACGAGGAGAAGGTGTAAACTTTGGGCGTGGGTGGTGGGGCTATCCAACGACCTTTTCAATCGACTCTCAACAACTTATGACAGCCTGCCTTATTATGACTGTCACGGCTGTCAGAGAGGAACCCTTTCCCTCGGACCGCACCTCGAATATATATTTTCATTATGCCAGAGCACTCGCATTGTATTTCCACTGCCGTCATTCCCGCTCCGAGCTCTTTAAGCGATTTTCTATTTGTTTTTCCGAAACCCCAC